>JAQFYQ010001593.1:0-13018 GCA_034694885.1 Buchholzia appendiculata | reverse complement strand
CCCCCCCCCCCCCGCTTGTCAGAAAATTTTAGGTGCGCCGCAAGTATGGTGCAAACAGTCGTAAAGAGAAAGAAAAACTGGAATGGACATGTGTTGAGGGGCGAGGGATTGATGAAACATGTGATAGAAGGCAGAATTAAGTGTAGGAGAGGACCAAGAAGACCGAGACAGAGTATGCTTCATGAACTGATGGAGGGCAAGGAGGAATCATTATGTGCAAATGAAAAGTAAAGCGGATGACCGTGAGTTGTGGAGGAAATGGATACCAGGGACCTGCCTTCAGGCAGAGTACTAATGATGATGATGACCATTTATGCACAAGCAAACAGACAACGTTTCTGGAGAGACTTTCAGCTGGCAATGGTTGCCCATGATCGTAGTGAGCCCAATTCAAATGTTTCAACTCTAATTCAAGTGTTGCAGGTTAAGTATCCGTGAGGCCTAAAAGTTGGTAGACCATGTACATCCCAATCTGAACTTACATGTGCTTCATGAAATGCAGATGTTACAGATTCATCGACGGTAAACATTTCTACAGAAATGTCAACAATTTGATGTCTCCGAAAGGACCGAAACATTGCTACTGGAGTTAGAATTACTCAAGATTCATCGTTTGTTCAACGCACTTTCGATTTGAAGTTCTCAGCATACAGCATCATTACTGCTCACAACATTAAATATCAGTAAATATCAAATTGTTCGAGACCGTGGCTGCAACATGACTGCTACATCTCCCTACCTCTTCTGATTTAGAGCATAGATCATTTCAAATCAAAAATGTTTCAGCTGAAAAATTCGCTGTTTTATAAAAACTGTTATTAAAAATTATGAAGGTCTTTTGACAGAATTGTACAACATACAGCTGATCATTACAGTTAAAAACTAATAACTACCAAATTTGCAAAGTATCTTAAAAAAATTGAAAATTATCCGGTATAAAACTTTCTCTACACTCCTCGTAGATGTGGTTCTCTCCGCCCTCTAACATTCTAAGAAACAGACCAGCCAAGGACAGACCTGATGATATCAATTCCTATAATAAAGATGCTATCACACATGATCACGCTGAAGGTAATTACGATTCACGTCTTGGAGTAAACAGAGGCGGCACCAGCCGATAGCGCAAGAAAGCTGTTGGAAGGTTGTTCGTCATCTTAGTGAGCGTGTTAGCTCAACAACTTCGTCTTACAATAGATTTGCACACCAAGGTATTTCCAAAGTGGTTTTATAAAGGAGCATTCTTAAGGTTGTTCGTCATCTTAGTGAGCGTGTTAGCTCAACAACTTCGTCTTACAATAGATTTGCACACCAAGGTATTACCAAAGTGGTTTTATAAAGAAGCATTCTTAATATACGTCATCGTCAAAAAATTGACATTTCAGAGACATCAAGCAACACTAGGCTGGAACAAAAAACAGCGTTGCGGAATACACTCGCCAAGATGGCAGCTGTCTTGTCCTCAGGAAAATTAAGTCATACCTCATCTGTTGATCCGAGTCAATTCTCACAGCAAAAAAAACTTATAGAAGTATAGCGCATGACACAGAGACAACAAACTGTACAGATTAATTTATTAAGACTATGCGAAAGATAAAAACGTATTACAACGATAATGGATTTAATAAAGTGCAAGCTCTACCACCAAATTCATAATCTATGAATCGTGAATAATTAAATACAAATAAACATCGACACAATAAACCGTCGGTACTACTGCGTCATCCAGCCTAGACACAGTAGTAGTCGCAGACGGCATGACAATAACGAATAATCATCAAGGCGCATCAAAAACATACAACAACAAAACATTGTCATACGACCTGTCTGTGTCTGTACAGCAGAGAGAGAGGTCGATACTCACTAACAAACGGCTTTACTCAGGCGTGACACAAGTACAGAACGCTTCTCTCTCTGCAAATTGGACATAATTTTGATACCAGTGCACATCATCATCAACTTCGTAATTTATCGTACAGCCTGGAATTGTCAATAGTTGTAGTAATTATCCATAAATTGGCTATTAAAAGCGAGTTGGACGTTAATACAATGTTTTTCTGCTTAATTGGAAAGGAATAGTTTACAAGCATACACACAGTGATTAAATTCAGTAGAGCACATGTCTATGACATTTTAGAGTTTACTGAAGCAAAGCTTTACAGCCAGATTCCCTCCCTGACAATAAACAGACTCGATACTTGCTCTGTCAAGCACATCTGAGAAACACAGCGGGTTCATTGTAAGGCCCGACACCACTGGGCAAGAGATACTGGGTACTAGCAGTGCTAAATGCTCATCAGCTCAGCAGTGCTAAATAGGCACTAAACTAAAAGTAAAGTATCTGACGACTTAGAAGACAGCCAGGCGCTGAACTCCCTTCAAAGCCCTCACCCTGACGTTCTGCAAGGTTCAGTTAACCAGGGCCAGCGCGCTTGGCAGACACATCAGCTCAATACTTTCTACATCTAGTATGCATCAACTTATACATTTATCCGTGACAGGGGCGACACAATTTTCACAAGCTTGCTACCAACACATCCGAGAATTGATCCCAAGATCTTTGCACAAGAGGCAAGAGCCTAACTGAGCAACCGGTCTATCTTCAAATCTTTACTAACAGTCTGTAACCATATGCATTTAGCAGTGCTAAATACACGCAGTCAGAACTGCATATTAGCATTTAGAGAACAACCTGATGTTCAAATAAAATACAAACTGCACAATCGACAATAATAACAGATTAAATCTGTAACAATGCCAAAATATTAATAATAATAATGAGCTATAACAACAAATAGTAATTGCAACAGTAATTCACATTACGTACAGCTTCTTCGCTGCACAATAAATTAATTAAACAAATAAAGGTAACGGCTTGTCATTGAGCCACAAGCTTAAAATGATCTAATCACTTCAGAGCTGTCTATGTATAGAAGTGAAACTATATGATACTTTTTACAGAATAGATCCACAGACTTCACGTCTATATGGACGCATAGACGTGAAACAAGAATGATGATTTCAGAATTGACTCAACTTTAAAATCAAACACAATTATGTTACTGGGTTGATTTCATACTTCGTAACCACCAGTTTGCAATGATTACTATACCTCAATGTTTGCCTGCAACAGATAAAAGTACATAGAAACATACAGCTACGTCAGTATCATGCACTGTAAACACGAATGTGTACGTACCTCCTTATAATACATACTAACGTAGAGAGTGATATATCACATGACTGATATCAGCTACTGATCTGTTAGCCAAAGATAATGCGTGTATATCATATAGCTTTCACTGCATGTATATCTGCAGCTATGCAGGATCGGTGGTTAAGACATGCGTAGTAATACGTAAGACAAATAACCATCGCCAGGACGCTTTCCTGTGTACCCGCATGCTGTTAGCCTATTATCGGTAATTTTTTACAGGGTTCAAGGTAGGGTTTATAGGGTTTAAAGTATGGTAAGGGGTTAGGCATCATCACTGCATGTTGTATATCATGTAGCTTTCACTGAATGCTGTATATCTTGTAGCTTTCACTGAATGTTGTATATCATGTAGCTTTCACTGCATGTTGTATATCTTGTAGCTTTAACAGCGTGTTGTATATCTTGTAGCTTTCACTGTTTGTTGTATATCATGTAGCTTTCACTGCATGTTGTATATCATGTAGCTTTCACTGCATGTATATCTTGTAGCTTTCACTGCATGTATATCTTGTAGCTTTCACTGTATGTTGTATATCATGTAACTCTAACTGCATGTTGTATATCATGTAACTCTAACTGCATGTTGTATATCATGTAGCTTTAACTGTATGTTATATATCATGTAGCTTTCACTGCATGTTGTATATCATGTAGCTATAACTGCATGTTGTATATCTTGTAGCTTTCACTGCATGTTGTATATCTTGTAGCTTTCACTGTTTGCATATCTTGTAGCTTTCGTGTTGTATATCTTGTAGCTTTCACTGTTTGTATATCTTGTAGCTTTCGTGTTATATATCTTGTAGCTTTCACTGTTTGTATATCTAGTAGATTAATGCCAAGGTACATCAACTTAAATATCAATACATCAAATTGAAGCAATCAAATGTTTTCATAATTTAAAAAATTCATTATAAACAAAATAATGTAATAGAATATATATACATGAATCAAAATAAGATTTTTTTAGAATACAGTTACAAACAAATACACAGTTGTTCAAGACTGCATGCGGGGGGGGGAGAGACGGGTATTCGGGACTTGTCTAATCTATGCCGACATGGTAAACTCGACTGTAGAAGATGTTGATTATAATGATAAATAGACTGCTTGTGTAATGTAATAATTCATTACCCTGTCTACTTGCACTGATCACAGACCTGTACAGTAGGCCTACTGTACAGATCAACCAATGAATGGATGATCTCTGACCAATCAGGCAGCACGGTTCTGATCCAGAATTTTGACTCCGGGAAAGTACAATTTTTCAGGAGAGTAACCAGATTTCTAGAGTGGTACGCTCAATGTAGTTTAGCAATAACTATGGCACAACTGCTATCTAATGTACAAAACTACACGAGTGTACATGCTGCCTAATGTTCACAAGAGTTCACAATCAATGTACCCAAGTGTACATAACGAATGTACACAAAAATTGGATGTACACAAGTGTACACAATCGATGTACCAAGTGTACACAATCGATGTACCCAAGTGTACATAACGAATGTACACAAAAATTGAATGTACAATCACTGTACACAATCAATGTACACAAGTGTGCACAATCAATGTACACAAGTGTACACAATCAATGTACCCAAGTGTACACAATCAATGTACACAAGTGTACACAATCAATGTACACAAGTGTACACAATCAATGTACCCAGGTAATGATTGTGCACAAATTGTTCAGGTAACACATTCATGCAGTGCAACATGAGCAACGCCAGCCAATGAGAGCGCTGTAACAACACGAGTCCCAACAGTGGCTAAACGATCAGAGGACTCGTAACAAATAGTCACAACAGCGGCTCGTCAAACAGAGGGCTCGTGACAACACGAGTCACAACAGCGGTTGGCCAATCAGAGGACTCATAACAACTAGTCACAGCAGTGGCTAGCCAATCAAAGGGCTCGTAACAACACGAGTCACAGCAGTGGCTAGCCAATCCCGCGAGACCTTTAGCTTAACGCACAAGTGGTGTTCAGAGAATAAGTGCCACACAGAGAAAACAATCTTAATGCACTTCAACAGAGCATAAACAAATAGCCGACGACGATAAACAAAAGCGAAGAAACAAGGCAGAAAAACTGTACAGCGCAAAAATATTCCAACTATATATATCACCTACACTGATCATATCTACCCGACGGTGACATTATATGACCCCGTCATTATATGACATCATCATTATATGACCCCGTCATTACATGACCCTGTCACATGACACTGAAGCAGGATGCGACACAGTCATCCATATCCAACAATATGGATTGTACATATCAATGTATGGCATTCATCATAAGTAGCATGAGAATTCAGCATCAGGTGGAAGGAAATGAGCTGATGATTTTCAGTAAAACTTTCTGCTAGAACGACTAAAGCTAGGGAGACCTACAATACGATCCAATATTTTAACAATACCAGTACACAATGATAAATGTTGAAGACTAAAATGTACATGGAATACAGTTTAGACAGCGAATAAACTACGAGAACTTTCTGAATACTAAACCATAACTATGAAATATGAAACGGAGGTCGATACCATCACCTCGCCCGTAGAAAAAAGAAAAACTATTTAACAACATGTTGATCCAATAATTTCCCCTTACTCCATTAGGCTCAGCCCTAACGAAAAACCAGCATACAAATATCAGTCAATATGGTTTGCTTCCTTTAGCCATTTAGCAAATTCAAAAATAGTCGAATTAGAAAGAATTGATTAGGCTATACGTATAATTAATAAGTATTATTGTGACCTTTAGATTAAGTTAGGAAATTAGAGAACATCCTATTTTTCAAGCAAATTGCAATTCGTGCAATGCTGTAATCATGTGGTCAATGGAATTCAGTCAATTATTCAACAGTATTGTTATCGCCGTTGTCGTACGACAACAAGTGCGAGTGTAGTGAGCTGGCCATTCCAAAGCTTTGGCATCTGCCTTGTGCAGTGCCTGCAGACCAGCGTCGAGGCTCGTTAACGGGCATGAATGGACGATGTGTGACTGGATGTCTCTACAATCACAGAGGTCACTGGAAGGCAGGCCCCATTTCTCATGGCAGGTAGTGTCCCTGTCCTGTACATAACTTGTTGTTGTCCACCTGTGTCTCACCTGTGTCTCGGAAGGTCGAAGCCTGGCTGACGAATGTAGGGAGAGAAGAAACATGTATCAGCTGGATAGTAACAAGATACATTCATCAGCCGATGAAGTACATAACCTCTATAATTTGTCAAAAACTAGCTTTCACATATACGACTGAATCGACACTCTCAAACTGTACTTTGTCAATAAAGTTATATATGATAACAAACAACCATTTCAAGTCAACTATCTGAACGCAATAACCCTATATGGTCCTTAAAAGAACACTCGGTTACAAACTAGGAGCGTTTTAAAATTGTTCAGAATATATTTAGAGTAGATAATTCTCTTCAAATTAACTTGGGGTGAAGTTTAACGGTTGCTGACAAGAACGACGTTTGGTTGATCAGCATTTCACATACAATCCTACAACGGCACCACCTAGGAAAGCTAGCTTTCAGACAAATGTATTTATACTTAACATTATACTAACGATCATTTACCCATCAAAAGCCAACTAAACAAATATAATAAAAACAAATTGTCGACATGGAACAAGCACAACGAATGAGATGGGCAAGTCATCGTCCTCAATGTCGGCGAGGTTCAACCTTTAGATATGCTTGCTACGCAGCTGAACAATCGAACCAATTCCTTCTACGTAGCAAACATTTCAACAACCCATAGGTGTAACCTAATCATCCGAACCTTTTCTTGGCACATGGCCAAGTACAATGATTACTACACCACAGGTTGACACAGTCGGTTCTAATCGAACAGAAATCCACAAAAATCTAAACTAGTACAAATTTAACAAAATTTACGAATCACAAGTAGTCAGCTTCTCAAAGCCCTGCCTTGAGCTGATCACGATGTTCGGCATCTATGGAAAGAATTTGAATGCTTTAGTATATGGCTTATTTTGTTAGGAGTCACAACTGTAACATCGATGAGTTACCTTTACTGCCTTTGGGTCATCGAGTACAAAAAACAGGCACACTAGTTTACAAATGCCCGACAAATTAAGAACATGTAAGATTTCAACCCAAATTCGTCACAAAATATTCACACTTTCAAATATACTCACACACAAGCAAAGAAATAATGGATGATGATGATGACGAAGATCTAAAATAATATAAACCAAATTTACCTCCACAACACACAAATTTAATTTGGAAACAAATCCTAGTACTCAATAATACAAAAGCCTCCGATTCATTTTCAAAATCCAAGTACAGCAATCTGAAACACAAACCAAACTGCAACCAACACGTCGTCACATGGTGCTACTTGGCGACAACAACTGCTTGTAGGCACTTTGCGTCCAACACAACTATTCACCAGTCACTACTCCTGTTGTAATCAATTCTGCACCAGAACTCAACAACAGTACCACATATGATGATGTTGTTCTTGAGCACAGACTGCCGAGAAAAACGATCGAGCACATTTTCTAGACTGTTATTTTTCACCCTGAATATTTTTTATTTATGGAGCAACCCAGCAGGAGTTGAGGTCTTGCTAACCCGGTGGGGTTGGGAGAAGAGCAACAACTGACTTCTTGAATGTGAGAGGCAACACCGACAGAATTGTCTCTGAGCAACAGAGAAGAGAAAGCACATTTCCTATCACCAACATGTCCACAGTCTGGTCAATACAAACACGTCTCTTAGATAGTCCAGAAAAGACTAAATCTCTTCCTACCTTAGATCTTTGGTTCAATCTCAATAGGGATGCCGCCTTGCCTGAAGCATGGTATCTCGGAATACGTCTCACAGAGAATACGGGAGCAGAGTAGGCCTGATTTTGAGCCGACAACAACAACAACAGCATAGTCTGCCAAGATCATATTGACTGCGACAGAATTACATGGCGCAATTCAGACAGTCAATTCTTCTTCAGTGTAAACACAAACACGCACCGAAATAATGCACACGGACACATACACCCAAACATACATGCACTGACAACGCGTGTACACACAGAATGCGACATCATATGGCACGCCCGTCAAATGTTCCGTATGAATGAAGGCCATTTCTGAAAAACCAAAGATTGTTATACAAACAGTCGAATCAGTACAGAACGTCACACGTTAATATTTTAAAACAGACAAAATAATAAAACTAGTTATATACAAGTTAATCTTTGAATTTCTTACGCAGAGCTAATACAGACTGTACTCTGAATCTAGCTTTACAGTAGTTATACTACGTATTCTTGTTCATATATGTACAACAATAAACAAACAACAACAAAAAACAACAACAACAACATAATAATAATATTAATCAACATTGTCCTGCTGCCAGTAGTATTGTTCAACGTAGAATATATACACAGCGGCTATATCTCCACAGTCCCCTCGACAACAACAGCAGTCCAACTCTTCAATATCAACTTAATCCAAGTTGTAATAGCTTGCACAAATTCATCCCATTGTTCAACTGACAACGGGTAACTTTAGTCGCATGCCTGAAGGCCAACTTCAAGATTTGCCGCAGGACGATAACACGAGAGGTCGTGCAATTAAAGACCAGTAGCCCATCAAGTTCGACCGCTTGACAAGTGGTCCTACAACGCAATCCTCTGAGCGTTTGTATAACAATTACAGCCATGTGGTACCGGACATGCGGTCGCAGTGGCTACAGTTTCTATCGCTGCTAGAGAAGACGAACTGGAGAGGACGGTGAGTATTCCTCAAGCCGTCTCCAACTCCTCTCCATTGTTCTGTCTCTTACTCTCCGACAAGTCGTCGCCGGTCACATCCGACACGGGCTTCAGTATTTCGTCGTCCGGTTCGAGGCTCGGCTGCGGGAAAACTTCGCTCGGCTCCTCAGCAGCCGTGTCGACGTCGTTCTGGGCCGGCTCTGCAGCAGCAGTAGGTGACGCCTGGAGATTGTCTGCAACTACAGCCGTTTCAGTGTCTTCACAGGAACTAATCGCCGCAGATATCGCTTCATCAGTTTCTGCTTTACCATTCACAGCCTCAACAACATCGTTCGCCTCTCCCTCGCCGGCTTCATGGACAGCTACCTCGTCATTAGTATAGTTCACAGCTTCGTCACTATGTTCAGCCATTTGACCGGTAACGTCCTCATTCTTGTCCGAATGATCGACTTCGACAGCCTCATCAAGCCGGTTAAGTTCTCCCCCTTCGTCATCGCCTTGCCGCGCGACAATGTCTTCAGCGTCGTCACATTTAAAGTTTGTCAAATTGTCCTCTCTCCCCTCCTCACCCGTCATCTGGTCGTCACACCGCGACACAGCCGCGTCACAAGACATGTCCATCACTGCCGCATCACCGACCGCAGTAAGCATCGCGACATCCGTGGCGTCGGCACTGATGCCGGCTTCCAGCTGTTTCTTGTACTGCTCGATGGCACGCTGAGCCTCTTCCAACTCGCACGTTAGTCGCATCACCTCACACGTCTTCTCCGATAAGGCACTGCGAAGATGCTGTACTTCAGCTTCAAGGCTTGCCTCGCGACTCAAGTCTTCGGCAGTCTTGCCACCACCGCCCTCGTAGCCGATGTCGCCGGGACCGTTCGGCGTATGCCGGGGCACGGTGGCGTCATCCTGCTGCCACTGCCATCCTCGAGCCGACGCTTGACCATCGGATGCGGATTTAGACGCGGCCAGCTGCGCGGCTTGATGAGCATCACTAGGCAGCAAACAATAAAATCACCTGTCTTACTAGACATCAGTGCGCCAGGCACATAACAACACGACTCCTAGATAAATCACAGCCACAATACGCCTTACTAGATAATTACAGCCACATCACAACATGCCTTACCACATAATCACAGCCACATATCAACATGCCCTACTAGATAATCACAGCCACATCACAACATGCCTTGCTAGATAATCACAGCCACATCACAACATGCCCTACTAGATAATCACAGCCACATCACAACATGCCTTACTAGATAATCACAGCCACATCACAACATGCCTTACTAAACAGCAGTCATAGCCACATGACCACATGCCTTACTAGATAATCACAGCCAAAGACAACATGCCTTACTAGATAACAGCACCCTCACAACATTTCTACTAAATATCGGTGCCACAGCCACAGCACAATATGCTTTCGTAAGGTAACAGTCCAACCGAATGTTCTGCAATTACTTTGCCTTGTTTCCATCTACAGATTTCGCACGAAAATACTTAGTAAAATAATTCAGATAATTCTCGCCTTAACAGCATAACGGTTATTCAAGAACAGCATGCTTCTCGCATCCTGTTCTTGAATATCATACCACCGAAACGCAAAACGATGATGTTGATGACAACTGGAGAAAACAACACGCATGTTCAACTATCCTTACATCTATTTCCCACAGTCAAAAGGAACGAGATTTCACTCATTTTAGAAATGTTACATCAGTTACAATCAACATCATTATCATCATTTACCTTCCACACTGTATTTACTGATAATAATCACCACAGGGTTAATAAAGGCCGGACATTACAAAAAATTGCTTCCCTCCGTAATTAGGCAGGAAAAGCTGACCAGCAAGCTCATGGTAATTAAACTCTGAAGATAATAATGCATACGTAATATTGAATTATAATTAAAGCAAAGTTTTACAGCTGGATTCCATTCGTGACAACAACGATGTCACTGCTCGGCCTTGTCGAGCACATGGCGGATCTATGTAAGGATGTGGGTCTACTGTAAGGCCCGACTCCACTAGGGACGTCCCTACATGTCACTTACAGTACCATGGTTATTCATTTACTTTGTATATCACTTAGAATACCATGGTTATTCATTTACTTTGCATATCACTCAGAATACCATGGTTATTCATTTACTTTGCATATCACTCAGAATACCATGGTTATTCATTCACTTCGGATTTCACTTAGAAATAAATTATAGACTGTATATTTTCAAAAAATGCAGAACATCTGGACGCACACTGTAAATCAATTACAATCCACATTTCACTGAGACATGCAGTCATGCTTCCTAAGCTTACCTGACAAGCATACTCTCATCTGCATTGCTGACGCTGATCGTTCCGTCGCTAGATGCAAACAGCGTCTGTCCGCTGCTTAGACTGATTCCTAGCTGCTGGGCCAGCTGTTGGGCCAGCAGCTGCTGCTGTTGCTGCGGGGTCCACGCCTGTGAGAAGTTGGGCAGGTCTGCGGATGAAGAGCTACCGGCCGCCGAGGTGGCCGTCGAGGTGGTCCTGTGGGCGGCATCCTGCGCAGTGGTCATCATGTTCCTGGCAAGCTGCTGCTGGACACTTGCCTGATTCAGAGCCGCCCGGTTCATCGGGATTGGCTGCTTCGGCATCTCCTTCCGTCTGACCTTCGGCTTTACAAGGTCGGACGCGTGCAGGCCGGTAGTTCGGAGGTAATTCCGCAGCTCAGTATCATATCTCTCCTTGAGACAATTGACACATATGAATACACTACTTCTGAGAACCTACATTATCCCTACGGTAATTCATCTGTTTATGCTAACAGGTTCATCAAATGCCGACATATCAATCTGTTATAATATTAATAAATAAAAAGTACATGTCAGTACTCCGAGAGAACGCTACCTATGCTGTGCCTTTGAAAAATTCAACTTGAAATGATATGATAAAATCAAACTTTACAAAAGTTTGACTACGACAATAAAAAAAAACAGAAAAATTTAATAAATAATCAGACTATCGATAGCACAAGTATGCAAAAAGCTGACTATTTTAGCACAGCATTAATTCAATCATTGTGAATATCAGATTCTGATCCGTGTCAAAATGTTTTATTTTCACTAGAAACTAATTCAACATTCAAGAAACTAAAAAACAATAAGCCGAACAATACAAATTCTTGACATATAAATTACACTGTATTAGGGTCATAAAAAATTTTGACATATAAATTACTGTAATAGGGTCAACGACACAATTAATCATTTGTTTCATCATGCATGACGATGATGAATGAATGGTGAACGATTCATTCATCTTCATGAATGTATTAATTTATATATGCATGAAGTAATAAATATATATAATTTACTTATATATATATAATATATATATTAATATATTGAGCGAGTCACGACACATATAACCGAGTAATAAATATAATGCAAATTGATCTTGTTTTACTAGCTAGACTTACTTTATCTCGTGTAAACTGATCGTTGTACTTTTGCTTCTCTCCTGGATTGAGATCACGCCATAAGCTGCCGATGACTGCACCAATTTCACACACAGACGACAAGTGACTGTTCGCAGCCTTCACTTGCGGCCATATCTACAAGTAGAGACGCAAATACCACGATGTTTTACATGCGGCCATATCCACAAGTAGAGACACAAATACCACGATGTTTTACATGCGACAATATCTAAAATAAGAGACACGAAAAGTAAGCCTTTGCATGCGATCATATCTATATAATAAAGATATATGCAAATAGTAACCTTTACATACATCCTTATGTACAATTGTACATACATGTCATACAGAGACAGCAATAGTGTCGCCTTAGTATGCTATAATGCTACCATATCTATACACAGAGACACAAATAGCAAGCCATTGCATGCGACCATATCTATATACAGAGAAACAAATAATAAACCTGGAGTCATATGTGACCGCGCGCATGAAAAGGTACCCAGTCTTCGTTCACAGTTTCTGAGATAATCCACTTTTAAGTTGGTTGGGGTAATTTTC
>JAQFYQ010001592.1:0-13022 GCA_034694885.1 Buchholzia appendiculata | reverse complement strand
TTAAGAAGAGACAAAACAGCAACACAATATGCTACGAGTCATCTGCGGTAGCGACACAGGCTGGCAAGCTTCCTCGAGTGTAGTGTAGTGTAGTGCATATTATGTAGTTACAATGGTTGCTGATTTTGCAAGAAAATTCACAAAGCGTTTCGCCCATAATCTCGCTTTTTTATTAGAGCCGCCGCCATGCCTCTCGTCACATCTAGTCAGAGAAAAATATTTTATAACCGCCACCCACCATTCGTTACAAATTGGTGCCTGATCACTTTTAAACTGACTATCCGGACCTAAAGTTCAGAAATTTCTGGCTACACTTATGGCGATTGGGAAGACTCAGATTGGAAATTGCGAATGGTCAGCATTTTTCCAGCATTTTTTCTAGAGATCGGTCACAATATAAATTTTCAGGGTGTAATCGGTTCGAAAATCGAACCCTGAGTTTGACCAACAAGCGAATGTATCAAAATTCTTGCAAAATATAATTCAAGATTCCGCATATTAAAATTCCTGACAGTCGTTAGTTTTTCCCTATGTGATATAGAGCTCCGAAAAATTTGCAATTTTATAATTTTACAAAGACTGTATCAAGTGTGTTTATGACAATGGGAAGCCTTTTAAATGTTTGATACGTAAACAGAAAGGTAGCGGGAAACCACACGAGCAAGCATAATCTCACAACATCTCCCTGGTGAATCGGTGTCAATGACGCGTGTATATGCTAATACCGACCTTCTGGCAGACCGCTATCATTCATTCAACAGTCAAAGTCATGCAAAACCGTTCGCGTACTATAATTATAGTTATATAGTTATTTTAGTGAATGTATTATCTGTCTATTATATTATATTATCTTCTCATATAATTATAGTTACAGGCTGTAGTCAGTGATGTAGTGGTAAAAACAGTGGGTATACTGTAGGTATACTGTCGTATTTTCAGTGGGCATACGCTCTGTATAAAGTTGGTATACTGTGCTTACTAATAATTTGCTGTGGGTATACTCCGTATACCCTACGACTACACCACTGACTATAGTTTATTTATCCTTTGTCGTCATCGTCATTAATTGCCCAGCTTGGCATTGTTCACAGCAAGCACTAAGATCAGTTAAGTTGAGTTGGACTATGACAAAATGTAACGCCCAATTCGTTCTTATTTATCCCAATATTACTAATTGTGGATAATGCGAATTTATTTATACTTTGTTTGCATAAGTATTTATTGATTTATTCATACATTTTGCTATTTTGGTTTATGCTTAATCTATGCTTTAGTCTTTGGTTCTTTTGGCCTGACTCTTTGTGATTCACACGATGCTGAACCTTGCTAGAACTGCATTTCCGTATACGCGTGCCACTATTTTGAACAGATTTTGCCTTTAAACTCTTTCAAAAATAACCAATTTTTAGTCAGGCATCAAAACTTCTATTATATTGCAGTCAATAATCACCGGTTTGCAGCAAACAAGTCATAACGCATCCTAGCGAAGCCCATCAAAGCTCAGTTCTATGTAGAGCGATGCAGTAACAGCCAGAGCTTTTCTGCGATCTAAACTCACACGTCGAAATCGATGCGTAATAATTGCACCGGCCGACTTCGCTTGTGTCAAATACTGCAAAACTTCGTTCATTACATTCAGAGTGTATAAATATAGAGCACAAACGCATTTAACAAATCAATTCCAATCATACAGCCCTGTAACCCCCCCCCCCCTCCCCCTACTGCAAAAGCTCTGTCGTTGCACAGTGCAGTGCATCCCGTTTATAGTCGACGTTGTGTTCCTGTTCGCGTAACAACAAAAGAGCACGCTTGTGCATGTAACAGAATGGAGGGCATATCTTAATACATGCTTTAAAATAACACAATTAAAACGCAGCAGGGGTGAAAATGGTTACACATAGCATTAACAACGCATTCTTTGAGAACAGCAAGAATGAGCAGAATGAACGGTAGACGTTCTTGCACGTCCGTTACGTACAGTGCATTGAGGACGTGATGTATCAAGAGACAAAATGTTGAACAACGGTAAAATCAATACTGAAGATTAGTACAGCAGCAGGGGCAGATTATAGCTCAGCTTTACTAATTATGGGCTAATTCTGCGTGCTATGTTTCGCTTTGAATTCACACACGTTGCTATTTCAAAGGTGCAATACAAACCTGATTGAAATTCAGACTTCAGTAGTGAGAGGATTTGCAGATATAATCGCACAAAAATAGATTTTACAGTATAAAATGTAATTTGATTTCGCCCACGGATTTTTAATAAATTAAGTCAAATTTAGTCAAATTTTAAACAGAACCTGTAAATCTCC
Organism: Buchholzia appendiculata; assembly: GCA_034694885.1. NCBI lineage: Eukaryota > Metazoa > Annelida > Clitellata > Enchytraeida > Enchytraeidae > Buchholzia > Buchholzia appendiculata. The sequence goes on along the minus strand of JAQFYQ010001592.1, from coordinate 10,707 downwards.
ATCATGTTCAATATACAGTACAACTTTTTGACTGTCTACTAACCAACAAAGTTCAACCAACTACAACTGGATCTTTTTGATTAATCCAAAGATTTATTGCAAATTTTAAACAATTTAGACCGATTTTATCCGGAACCTGTAAATATTCAAAAGGTAAATAGTAGTAGTAGTAGTAGTCATTTAATTAACTCATCAACTAAGATAATTGACAATTGACGACAAATAAACAGCTGACAGCAATACTCAAGAGTATAACCACATTACATCAACTAAAATGGAATAACCTTTGGCTGCAACTTCTGAAAAACTCAAATACACAGTATAACGTATTGACTGTTTACTAGGCGGGTACCAGGAGTTGTAGCTGGATCTAGTTCTCAGACCAAAGAGCGCTCGTTCACTTAGACGAGCGACTTCTGTACATCTGAATCAAGTCTGAATGCAAGACTTGATTATCATCTCCATACGCAGAATAAGACACGCAACGGAAAAACATGCATTACCATAAATACAGGGAAAATATGTAGTGAACACTAGCCATGAGGAATGTGCCGTCAGAATACATACTTTCTTAAAAGAATTTTGGTGTCCTTTAGCTATCAATTGATCATTAATAGCATTATTATTTAAAACTTTATTGTGCAGGACATCACTCAAAACTTCAAAAGATGCAGCAAATGTCAAGAAATAGAGTCAAAATATGCGATAAATATTATATAAATAAATAGGAACGTTTCCGGTGAGCATAGGCAGTTGTAGACGATATTGAGGAAGACAAACGAGACAGCAGAATTAACACTAAGAAATGATGTCGCTGGCGTCAGAGATTGAAATATCTTCAACTGGAAATATAAAACGTTATTGTGGATACGACCAAATCTTTACGATAAATCGTAAATATACGCTAATGCGTGATTAAATGTTAAATGAACTTAATTAAATCAATCCAAATTTTATAAAGTACAATAATTATGGTTTACGTTAATAAATACACAGCTTCAATTTCAATTCGTGTTCAACATCTATTATATGTCTTTTCATCAATATTTTGTTGGTTATTCTTTGCCGCTCTTTCGCTCTCTCTCTCTCTCTCTCTCTCTCTCTCTCTCTCTCTCTCTCTCTCTCTCTCTCTCTCTACGTGTTATTGATGAACAATATTTACGAGCGCATTTTTAGATACTAATGAATGCAAAAATGTACAGTCTATATTATTTTTACCTAATTATTTACCACAAAATGTCGCATCAGGACGTTTTAACGCAGTTGTGAACCGCTCGTGAACATTTTCAGGCGTATTTGCACGGGGTGGGAACGAACGTCGTGAACTATTCAGATAACATGATAGGTTCTGTCACATTCGAGACATATCGGCGACAATTTAAATCATTTTATTCTCAATGCAAACGCTTATTATGCTATTTTGTCTGCAGGAGTAAGAACGACCTGAACGAACGCTCTTTGTCATCAATCCGATTTGAGACAGTGATTAAATGTTTTACGCTTAATATATGTTTTAGCGACGGTCGTTTGCAAAATGTAAGCTTGAGCATAATGATCATAATGCTTGATCATAATACGTACAATGTTCAACCTTGATAGAGTAATTTTATATAAATTGCAATCTTGATATTCCGTACCTATTAAGGAGCAGACACAGGAAACAGTTAAAATCCTCTCATTTCCGCAAATTTTTCTTCTGACAATCATTTGCTTTTCAAGATTCGCAAAGCAATGCTAATAACCGCTACGATGTCTTACTCCTATTTTTAGACTTCTTTTACTCCTATTTTCAGACTAATTTTACTCATCATTTCAGACTTGTTTGACAGCTTTTATTTCTATTTATCAATTCCAGCACCAAATAGCGCCGCTATCTAAACGGGTCAAAGTCATTTCTGTGAACCTATGGCTAATCAGTTTGTCGAGCAATAACAATGTCCTTATTTTAAAATTAGATTTCAATCTTGCGGAAGCATTGGTACTATTCTGCATGAGCAATCATTGCAGAAATTAGAACTTGCAATGAGCAAAGCTAGCGGGACCAGAACCAATCAAACGACAAACGTGATTTTAATTTTGAGCGAGATCTCTCGAGAACTTAACGACCGGTATTCTATGTGTCACCAGCTCATCAGCTTAGCAAGCAGTAAACTGAGTAGGAACGGGGAACGGGGAACGGGAAACGGGGAAAGGGGGAATATTTTATATTCAGTTTACGGAACTGCTTTACCCTGGTTACGCAATCACAACGTGCCGTCATTCGAACGTCGACGATATTATTATAGGTTTATGTGCGTGCTGGCGAGATGGCGAATATTAAGTTAAGCAAGACCGATGATGATTACACGAACTTTGTGACCTTCCACTGGCATATAGTAAACGAAGGCACAACTGGTAAATAGAGAGATATGTGTCCCAAATCGTTGAAAACCTAACTCACCTGTGAGTATGCCTTGTCGAAGGCTTTACAGTGATCAATGTCGAGAAGTATTTAGTATTACGTCAATTTTGCATTGGCGTTTTGACAACTAATTCCGAGTTGCATCTTCCGAATAAAATATTTTGTTTGCAAATCGACTTCAATGCACTTCTAATGCTTCAGAATGCTCCGACTGTTTGCATTCACAACAACTTTCTAGTGTTTTCATTCAAAACACTTTCCAGTGTTTTACCTATAGGCGTGTTTGAAATCTAGGTCGTTGTGATCAAATCTAATATACATGTAGTATCTGAATAAATAAAAATAGCATAATGTTCCGTCCCAGTGCACTAAAGAGCATTGTGTTTGATTAATTGCAACACTATAAATCTAACACATTATGTTTGCAGAATATTCATAACAGAAAGTTTGATTCATATAGATAATAACCTTGTATATAATCAATTACATATGTACACAACGCCGCTTTTCTCAGGACAACCGAAAGGAGGTGGAATCTAAGTAAAATTTTAGTAGTGATAATAATGAATCAAATTTAAGCAATGATAATACAAATCAAATTGAAATAATTCAAATCTAAATGTGCATAAATTTTACATAAATTTTTGCCAATGTTACGTCATCATCTGTGCCATTCTTAAGCTGAAGTTTCAGCTCAAAACAGCAGCGTTGTAATTATTTCTTGAAAGTCCTTTACTTTTCTATTGGTGAACTTATAATGACGAGCATGCGTGGATAATCCTATTGTCTAGACTTGTAGCTCAACACAGATTTTATTATATCTTCCGTGTTTCAAAGCATATACACTATCTAAAAAAACACCGGTATTAGAGATGCTGCGCGTCAAATTTCAAGGAAACTATGCATTATAAGGTTTCGACAGAAAATAACAGCATGGCATCGTAAGAAAAGCGACGTAATAGAAGCGTGCACAAATTCAATGCGTTAATCTCCAGTAACATTACGTCTTCTTTAGTAACTCAACTTCCTGTATTACCTATTTGCATCCGTCGACTTAAGTTTACTTAAGTAACTTGTCCCTTTATTTGATGTTAAAGGGAAGAAAGGTATGGAATAATCTACTGAATGTAACAGAGTTTTTGACGATTGTTTACTTGGATACAAATGATTATAAAACTTAAGCATTAAGGTCCTTAAAAAAAATTATGCCATGGCCATGCGTTTTGTTCAGTATTGAACCGCTACCAGGGCGGAGTAAAGTGGCAACACAAAAACTCCTATGCAAGGCAATTGGTCATAGTGAGTGACCAATATATCAAGACATTCTAGTTCTCCCTCCTTATTGGAAAGATTTGCAATCAATAGATCCCACCGTTCTTTGGAGAGAGTCTCGGACGTCAGATCTATGGTCAATTCCTTTTTGGTTGATGATCCTGAAACCTATCAACTAGGATTTCTACACCCACGATGTCAGTGGTCACTTTTAATCCACTTTCGTACAGAACAAGGACTGAGCAAGTATTCTCTAGAATGATGGTCCTGGCTGTTAGTGATTTGTGTGAGAGTGGTGAATTATGTCGCATATTGTGAACTCTTGCCAGTTGACAAGAATTCAGGGAAGGGGTTAAGGGGTTGAGGAGCGGAGAAGAATGACAGCACTGCTGTTAATTACTGCAGATAATTGTTGTGATGGCTTCATAATGGAAGCCAATGCATTCGAAAAGAACAAAACAAATAAAAGTATGTTATAACAGATTATTTTACAGTTTTACTCACCGTAGACATAAACTGACCGTACTGTACAGCGCCATATTTATTTCAATTGACGAATCAAAGTGCAGAGCAGATTTTATTCAATAAAATAATAATAATATAATTTTATTAATACGATAAAGTAATAAATGTAATGTTATGAATGCAAGAATTCCAATACTTTAGAGGCCATGTTTCTGTGAACCAATTATGGTATTTTTCTTTATAGGTATTTCCATTATTTTTCACCGTCCGTTGATCATGAGTACGCCACGTGCGTGGAAGCCCCCGCCCCTTGCAGCCCCTTGCAAGCCCCGCCCCATGCGGCCTGGTTTCTGTTTTTCTGTGATTGTTATTCAAATCACGTTCGATGTTCATTGATTCTAACAGCTTCCGGAAATCAGAACAACTTAAACAACACTAGACTGATCGCTTGATCAATCATTCCTTCTATATGTCTTTTTTCTACACTTGTTTACTTTGTCAATATGGTAGGAAATCGATGTGTGCTATCGTCCAGGTACGAACACGACAGATAAAATAGGACAGAAAATCACTATTCGTAATAATTATAACCATTTATCATCATAATAATAATAATTTGTTTTATTAAAATAGTTAGCGAATGTAATAAATATTTTATAGATAAAATGTAAATGAGAGATTAAAGTAAGGGAACCGGTAAAATAAATAAAAAACATCTTCTAGACAAAACGTTGAAAATCCTGCATTGACATTCAATGAAATTTGTATTTTTCAATTTGAAATTTGTACAGTATGAAATTTATTTCATACTGTACTGGAACCGACTTTAACAAAAAAATCAGGTAACAATAAAGCATAATGTTTAGCAATAAATCAGGCAAGTTTATACACGTACTTCTCATAAACTCCCATGTGTACAAAGAAAAAGGAATGAGGAAATCAGAAGCAATAAATCTATTTGCCTCCATATAACTCACATTGCAACCGATAACTTTCAGAGAACTTTAGAGACATATGAAAGAAGCAGTAAGAAGAGCAGATAACCTCTCATCGTTCACAGCTCCATAGCTGCTTACGATAACTGTAACATTAGAGGCATTCAAGTATTATCGTATTGTGCTAGAATACTGTCTAGATCAGCTCAGCTAGAAATTCTTTCATTCCAAGATAACGACAAGTGTCGATGAGTGACGAATTCGCATCAATCTTTTTAGCAGCTTTAGAGGCGTATCAAGCTTTATCGTGATCGCCGCATCAAGCTTGAGAGCGTCGAGCTAATGGCGTCAAGCTAAAAGATGACAAGCTTTTGAAAGTCAAGCTTCAGGAAGTCAAACTTTTGGAAGTCACACTTTAAGATGCCAAACTTTAGGAAGTCAAGCTTTGAACGGTGTCAAGCTTTATAGCGTGTCAAACATTACGGCGTGTCAAACATACTCTGAGTTTGTCAGTTATACTCTAACGCTAAATCTATCCAATTGTCACGTGATGTCAAATCACAGATTTCTACAAAAATACCTCGCTGAAGTCTTCTGCTCCCATTGTCGTCATTATAACTTGTCAGATATATTTGATCTCGCATAGGGAAAGAAAAGATTTACTTTAAATCAACCGGAAATCGTCAGCGCGTCTTAAGTCACGTCGCGGTGGTTCCGTTTATCGCCCAAGCAAATGTAGATGAGCTCAAGATGATCAGTTAGGCACGTTCTTATTCGCATCGAAGCGTTTCAACGTTTCGTTCAAGAATTGTTCTAGATTATCGTCAAAACGAGAAACTCGCATGTTCAACTGATCTGAAGTCGTTGAGTGCGAGACGTTTCGTGTCAAGAACTAGCAAGGCAAGGTCTAGCGAGGCGTGAGACTTTAGACTCGTGAATTATATTCGTGAATAGTAATCCAGTTGGTTATGGCAAAAATTTTACGCATAATTTAGAATAACATTTTTCTGTGACCGGAACTAGAATTCATAGTTTTCGGAAGTGCAAAGATTCTGTTTAATTCGTCTATGAGCTCATACGAAGACTTAAATGGATAGGCTTGATAAAATACATGCAGATATTAGAGTCTGTTGGATATTAGCCAGTGTCGCTCAAACACAGATTGACAAACACAGTCTGCCCAATAATTAAGTGCATTGTGCAAATCCGTCTATGGGAATGACTGTTTTCGTACTACTGTCACTTTGAATTCAGACTAAAAAACACTGCTTCATTTTTTAAAGTAATAATTCATCCTAACTGCCGGCTAAATTTAAAAAATATATATATATATAACACTAGGGAAACGGCTAGCACCTTTTCTGTATAAGCTGCATATGTGACGTTCTTCACATTTCCTGGTCACGCAATCTATCTGCCAGACGTCAGAAATGTCTAAAAGTAGCCTATCAGAGACAATATCGTGTTCACTATCGAATATATCGTAATCATGCATCGGATTTCCATTATATCTGAGTCTGCGCATCCATTATCTAACAGTGGCTAGTTTGATCCGTTTAACGCCGGTGTTGCACGCAATGCGTGCTTGACTTACGGCCAGATTATTGGACGGCTTTTGTCGCTGCTTTTACGCCACGTGCAACGTCAGAAAGAGCATGTCATGTCTGGTGGTAGCGAGGAAAACAAAAGCAGGAGTCAAACAGCGAGGTCGTTGACGTAACCAAGTAGCGAGCTGTCACTGACAATCTGTGTGATGGGCAATACTAGGTTCTTCGGTTACAGTTTTTAGCAGAAAAGTGTCTCGCGCAGAATTTTAAGTAAGCACATAGTCCATGTGTGCAATTTTAAATATGAAGACCAAATGTTTAATTGAAAAAAACATTTAATTGAGCTGGTTGACTAACAGAAATATACAGTTTCTGTTGCGGCTTTATTTGGAAACAATCTCAATTAAATTTGAAGTTATCCCCGTAATGAAGCAGCCATCAAACAGTCACATTTGTTCACATACTTATATTCGCCTAAGTTATTATGCTGTGTCTAAACATGTGCATCTGAAAACGTGAATTTTCAGGGAAAATCAATCGTGGACGAATTTGAAATAAGAATTTTAAACTTATTTTAAACCTGTTGAATAGAAGTCAAGTTAATTTATCTCTACAGATCTTGTTTATTCCTGGTCAACTGAACACTGAACTGAATTGCACCACAAGTTCAGTCAACAATTAATTTTGTTGTTGACAACTGGCTGCGTCAACTTTTCACCGGAAGTAGAGAGACGTCAACTTCCTGTTTGCGCTGAAGTCAATCAATCAACGAGACATGGATTTGTTACAAGCTTACGTTACAATGGCAACCAGAGTTTCGTCTCTTCAGTTCAAACCCCCCCCCCCTTATAGACACAATATTATTATGTGTTGACGATACGAAAGTTAATTCGATACCAAAAGCTTATTTCGAACGATTATTGATTAAATTTCACCGAAATCTCATCTGTTATTTGATGCCTAGTTACAAGCATGGAACGCCGTCTAGAATTGGTGCATCTCTTAAACCTTTCTAGAAACTTTTCATGTAACTTCCTGTCGACAGCTGTGTTAAACGTAGTCATTTTGTACCATCGAATTATGCATATAAACTTGATACAAACAACAGTGATGTAACATTACATCTAAAAATAGGGACGGCACATTGTATCCATGAACCAGTGACGTAAAATAAGTACACGTCAAGTAGTGACGTCAAATACCTCACATTAAATAGTGACGTCAAATACTGCACATTAAGTAGTGACGTCAAATACTGCACATTAAGCAGTGACGTCAGATACTGCATATTAAGTAGTGACGTCAAATGCTGCACATTAAGTAGTGACGTCAAATGATGCACATTAAGTAGTGACGTCAAATGATGCACATTAAATAGTGACGTCAAATAGTACACATCAAGTAGTGATGTGAAGTGATACCTATCTAGCAAGGTTACGTCAAATAGTATAATCAATTAATGACGTCAAATAGTACAATCAAATAGTGACGCCAAATAGTGCACATCAAGTAGTGATGTCAAATAGTGCACATTAAATAGTGACGTCAAATAGTGCACATCAAGTAGTGATGTCACGTAGTGCACAACAAATAGTGACGTCAAGTAGCAAACGTCAAGTAGTGACGTCAATTAGTACGTAAAGCAATGACGTAACATTGTAACCATCGAGCAATTATGTCAAAGCGCTCTCAACAAGTGATTTGCGAGAAAATATAGAAATATTGACACCTTTGAATAAGTTTTAAATTATGTATTAATTCATTCGAAGTGTACAGCTGAGCAGTTTTCAACTATATTGGGCAACTTGGCATAGTTCCAATACTTTCAAGGCTTGGTACGTGATTCTTTCTGTGTGCATTTTATCGTAAATTGTCAACTCTAATTTACATGTTCAGGATGGCTGCAAGGTAAGGCTAGACGTAAAATCAAGTCTTGACGATATGCAACGAAAACAAAACAAAAAAACCTTGATGAAAACAAAGCATATATTACATTTCGCCTCAAAATAGTGCATAATTGCGTGGTCAAAATTACAAACATTTGCTCCGTAGCTTTCATATTTTCCGGCTGGAAAGTCCTCTTTGCGGCGGTCACCGGATCTAAACGAAACGCAACGTTTGTCCAGCAACAGTGCAGCTGCTGCAAACGCTTGACAAATGGGTCAGCGTAGGATCCTATCTAGATCCGCAGACTATCTGATTCCGAAGCGTAATGAATGATGACTTGCAATTGTTGAACTGATGTATTGCTTGATCACAGTTTCACGCCGTTGCACAATTATTTATATCCCGTGTTGAGTAATTTATGAGGCCACGCCTTTTTGTCAACGAGCTGTTGTTGATCGGTATCTTAGCGGCGGATATCCTTTGGCATCCATCAGCTGCAGCCATAGCTCAGCAGCATACAATGTTCACGTGTTCAACGTTCAGATGTTCACTTTGTCACATGTTCACTGTTCACATATTCACTATTCTGAACCTGTTCACATGTTCACTGTTCGCATGTTCACTGTTCACATGTTCACTGTTCACAAGTGCAACCTGTTGTTGTAAGTACTAATATGAGCACCTAAAGCTGTTCACATGTTCATCCCCTCAATAATAGCGGTTCAAATATTTGTCCCATCAGATAACAGCTGTTCACATGTTCATCCTAGCATTCATAAACAGGCTGTTTACATCGTATCAGAAGCTGTCATCATTAATATCATTTACCGTACGCCTAGAACTAATGAATTATTATTACATCTACGAGCAATGACACAATCAAGAGGGCAAGATGATGGCATCGGTTGCTTCGCAGCTTTCGCTTGTTGACTGTGTGAAGATTGTGGACCGATCCGTGAACCGATCCGTGAACCGATCCGTGGACCGATCAGTGGACCGATCCGTGGACCGATCCGTGGACCAATCCGCAGATAGATCCCTAAATGGATCCGTGGAATGATCCACGGACCAATCCGTGGACCGATCCGTGGACCGATGATCAGTGGTCCGATCCGTGGACCGATTCGTGGACCGATCCGTGGACCGATCCGTAGACTGATCCTTAGACCGATCCATGGACCGATTCGTGGACCGAAATGCATCATTTCAAGTAACAACTTGTTTCAAAATAAGTTTGGGCCAAAAAATTACAAAAATTAGATGAAAATAGTATTTACCATACGTTGTTTTAAATACAATTTGGAAAAAACATGATGAATGGATAAAACCGGTAAAACATTTTCGTTCAACATCAAAACTTAGCTGAGAAAAAAGTTTCGCCCTAAAGCAAAATGGTTTATGTGTTATTCGCATTAACACTTTAGTACTAGTTAACCCTTCATAAGGGTTATAGGGACAAATAACGAGCACTTACTAATTTTAATCAAACTGTTCTAGATTACATTTCGAATTTATTTTGTACCGACAAATCTAAATTTTAATTCAAACTAAATTCTAATTTATTTTGAAGTTTTAAAATCAATTTCGTTTAAAAATTATATTTAGGTCTGTTTCCAATTTTTACCAGCTCATCTCTGTCACTTTTAAATAGTGTCAATTTTCACACCCAGCTTATTAAATGTGTGGTCACTGTGGTGGTGTGATTTATCATTCGCATTCTCTGTCAACGAACTCTGTGGCGCGTAACACGTGCTACACACATACGCGAGTTTCGCTTCGGAGATTTTCTCCAGAAAGAAACAATAACTCATAATTAGGCCAATAGAGGGCGACGCTGTATCAGTATGCCGGACAAGCTCAACACACGGCATTAACGACACAGCACTAAATACATACAGGACATTGTATTCCACACACGTTCCAGCACACAGCAATGGCTACAGCTTTGCCTCCTGTCCTCGAAATATTGTAATATACAGGGAGAGATGGAAGAATTTTTTTATTATCCGTTCAGCGCCTATGCGTTCACACCGCTCACTGCCGTGTATGTGTGTGTGAGAGAGATCCGATTCTATTATCACGTAAGTCCAGCGTGTGATTAGCGCCGCGGTTCCTCCTCATTAGACAGGCAATCGTACTGAGCCGACGACATCAGACTAAATCTTCGATACTCTCTCTCTCTCTCTCTCTCTCTCTCTCT
>JAQFYQ010001591.1:0-13023 GCA_034694885.1 Buchholzia appendiculata | reverse complement strand
AAAACCCGGCTGGGGGGTGTAGGAAAATCCCTGCCCCCCCCCCTCCCCCAACGTAGTCATGGTCTGCCACACTCGCCTAAATTTGGCACTCTGCTGAATCATCTTGTGACGTATATTTTAGCGAATATCCTAAGTTTTTGCCGAGCTTTTTGAAATTTAGAGCTCTAAGATCGAAACAAAAATACTGGTGCCACCGGTACACCGGCATAAAATATAATTATTAATTGTGCGGCCTATGGTTTTCGGCCTATGGTATTTATTAAGTCAAGGCATTTTTTTCTAAATAAAGTGTCTTTTAAAATGAATTTTCTTCTAAATAGTGAAATACATTCTGCATTTCACTGTTTCCACATAGAAACATCAACAAACCGCGTAGATAATACAATTTACTATGATTAACGCTTCGAGTCAACTTGCGATCACTTGCAATCAACGTTACGCGAAGCGTATTTTGCTGCGGCGACACCTAGCGAATGTCGGTGCATTGGCATCAAAACCGTTACTGGTCCTTGGGAATTCATTTCATAATGTTTGAAATAAATTCGACGAAACAAGATGATGAAGAAGTGTATTATAATATTATACCGAATGAAATTTGTTTCATTATATTTCATGACCCTGATTGCATTGTTTATTTATTGACATTGCTTACAAATATAGTTTTACACTGAATGCATGCTGCTTTTGGAATTAATTTGATAGCCTATAAATTGGTCAATTCGTCTGTGACTGAAATAAATTTTGTATCAGACAATGAGCTCAACTGCACAAAAATTGTTGGGGGGTGGGGCTCCGCCCCAGACCCAGCTGGGGAGTTTACGACGCTCCCTCAGACCACATAATTGCGTGTAATCAAATGGTGGAGCAAGTAGGTACCGTTTGGTAATGCACACGTTACTGTAATTAAATTGTAAACTGTACAATACCGGAAGTCTGGAAAACTCTGGATATCAAAAGAAGAGATTAAGGACTTAATACACTTATAAGGGACTAGGACATTTCCAAGAACACTAATAACGGCAAGTATTGATCGAATGAATGCATAAGGAAAAAGGAAAATTGCTTGAAGAAAGAAACGATGATATAAAAACCTGATATACACTTTTTTCGAAACTTCGATAGTAAGAAAAGAGGATGTAATGTTACGAGAGCATTTGACTTAAGGTGGTGCGAAGAAGGATAGAGAAAGTACATTATGATCGAAATGCAAGAACACAAATACGATATGTCCAGCACATATTTTTTGCGGCGAAGAAAAGTGAAGATAGGTAGCCGATCCAGCAGGCAGAACAAGCGTATCAAACGGCGTCTTTATCATAAGCATAATATAATAGCATTATAATAATAATAGCTCTGTATAAATATATCAGACTTTTGAATATTGTAGTCCACTGGACCACTGATGTGGGAGGGGTGTAAAATTGTGGGCATATCGACTTTGGTGACGAACGGCAATGGGACTGCTAGAATTTTCCGATTATTTTTTGCGACCAGCCCCCCTGCTCTGCTCGTCAAATAATCGGAAACTTCGAAGTCGTAGAACGACTCCACCTCACAGCTCGCAGGTGGCTTAGAGAAATTTCCAGTGAGAAATTTAAGAACCCAAGGAGGGTGTCTACTGTTTAGTGTCTATGTATCGCGATGCAGAGTGTCGAATTGGAGTGAAAACCTCCTACCAGGGTATTATGAAAATCCCTGTGTAGGCAGGGCCGTAGCCAGGATTTCATTTTAGGGGAGTGTGAAAATTATTGACGACCCTTTTCAAAATTTTAAAATGGATGTGAGGAGGTTTGACCTAAAAAAAAAGTAACGACTTTTTCACAATTTTCTTCACAAAACATAATAAATTTGAAGAAAAATAATTCGGGGGAGAGGAGGAAGGGGTTTGATGCCGTCCCCTCCCTAAAATACGGCCCTGTGTGTAGGACTCGAGCCCGAAACCGCGTAAATATTCATCGATCCTCTGATTGTAGCAAGTCATTGGTCAATTTTGTCTGAACAGATTTTGTAGGAGATGTACTAGATTACTATATTGCTCTGCTCTAATAGGTGCAATTTATAGACAGAAACTGCTTCAGAGTCAGGGCTGAATTTGAACAGAACGAGGCCATAAACAATTTCCATTGAGATAATTACATTACATTCCAGCCTCGAGGATAAAATAGTCTGAACAGGGTCGTAGCCAGGATTTCGCTGGAGGTTGTTTTTTTAGGTGGGGGGAGTAATTTCCAAGCTTTTGACGACCTTTTATCAACATTTTCATTTGTGGTGGGGCTTTTGACTTCCACAATTTTTTCACAGATTTCTTCACAAATGTCGCAAATTTTACTAAAAAAAAATCTGGAAGTATGGGTAGGTTGAACCCGCCCCCTCCTCCACCGCCCCCGCCCATTTAATACGGCCACGATGATGCACATTGCTAGATTTAAGTATAATGCCTATAATTGCACCAGTGATTCATGTTTGATATACTACTGTTAGTTTCAAGCGAGTCGAATTGTAATTCAGACATTTTTTTTCAATTTTTTTATAGAACTCTGCGTACTAAAAATCACACGTTTTACATCAATTTTCCTGCACTTCTGCATCGCATAATCTGCGATAATGTCATCAAAAGAAATGTTGCGTAGTTGTGAGAGTTGTGAAATGTTGCAAGCGGAGAGCGGAGTTGATTCTACAGTAGTGTATTGTGCAGCGAAGTTCGTTTTTTATGCGCTTCAGATGCTGCGAGAATTTAATCCAAGTTCCCTTGTATACCACGAAAATGATTGATTATAACTCTGCAAGAAACCTTTTCGATCGTCATGCAACATAATGTATATTGTTCATGCAATATATTAATTATTAATGGTCAACCGTTCGCGATCTTACAGTGCATTGCTACCCATACGGAACAAACTTATATGGAACCTATATGTTGACATATGGTTTTTATAAATTCTTATACGGTTTTATATGTGCATATAAGAAATATATATTGTTCATTTTGTTCCTATATGACATTTGTCATATAGGAACCATTCATATATAAAATATATAAAAATATACAGATTTATATATGACAAATTCATATATGTGTATGTCCATACATGTCCATATATGTTTCTAGCATATTAAATATATGACATGTATCATATATGTAGCGTATCATAGGTTCATATATAAATCATGTATGCGCAATATTTAAGCGCAAGCGTATACTTAAGACCATTATTCGCATATGAGTATGTTAAATATGCAGATTTGGCAAAGAAGCACTGTTCTATAATGCTCATCACATATGATATTATATATATATATATATATATATATATATATATATATATAAGCACATAAGTATAAGCACATAAGTGCTATACAAATGTATGATATTTATTCGATAGATACTGAAAGTAATAACTTCCATTACTTTGTCTAAATGTTATTAAGTAATACTTAATGATATTATTTGATGCAATTTTTATGTCAAAATTTGATGTAATTCAATGTTTTAATGCATGCTGTGGTTTAAAGCTGTTTTCATTACAAACTTCTGAATAAATACAACAGAACATATCATGTATAATTAGATGTTGCAGGTCAGAAAACGGACCACCATACATAGCTCAATTTCTAAATAAAATTTATCATAAACATACATGTTTAGTAAATAATTTCAGAACGTCGCATTTTATTATTAATGAGACAAATTGTTTAAGACGAAGTTATTGAGAATCATAATGATTTTGCTTATTGTGCACTAGGTATATAATGCCTATGCTGAAAGTATATTCCTAAGCGACCACGGTGAAACGGAGTATTCAGGGCGCAATAAAGTCCAGACGAGAGTTTCAAATCTGGTGCAACTGAGATATTCCAGAAAAAAAACAGAGAATGAGCGAAAGCCTACTTTTAAGTTACCGGAAATAGTTTTCGCTGCATCGATATTTTGAAATGTTTTGTTTTAAAATAGTTATAAATATTTTCGAAAATCATCCTGAAAGGGTTCTTATCACTCGCTTCTAATCTATTCTTAAGGACGCCACATTTATGAGTTTTGGGGAAACAAATTCTCGTAGGAAATAAATACTTGCTTTGTCGGAATCAATGCTATGAAATATAATAGTGATTAGGCCTAAGATGTTTTCAGTTAAACAAACGGTATTTAAGACGGACAGTAATATATTCCGGTGTCAAATCTGGCGTCGCGAAATAGTTCCCGGTTTCTGAATTACCGCTGCTGCCGCGATCGGTAAAAATATTTAAGAAATATAGAGGTTCAATTCAAGGAAGGGTATGAGTAATTACTAATTACCGTATCGGACCGCAACGGACCGCATGTGAGAAAAATGATGAATAATGACAATTTGATTATAATGTTTAAGCCTATTCTAATTTTGATTTATTTTGGTTAAAAGTGAACAACACTAAATATTATAACAATTTGTCGATTTTTAAAAGAATAAATTTCATCAATAATGTCAGCAGAATATTACCGTAACAATTTTTCTATGGAAATATTAGAAAATTCCGAATAATATTCTACATTCATTTCAAACAACCTCCTCATCCAATTTAATTAGTGCACTAATGGGAAATCTTCATAAAAAACAGGCAGGATACGTTGTCGAGATACGATTTTAAGCTGGTGAAATTTTCAATTTTTGGTAATTGTGTAGTTTAGCGTCCCAAATTATTTCTTAGCGTCCCAAATTGTCCTAAATTATTTCGTAGCATCTCAAATTATTTCTTAACGTCCCAAATTGTCCTAAATTATTTCTTAGCGTCCCAAATTGTCCTAAATTATATCTTAGCATCCCAAATTGTCCTAAATTATTTCTTAGCATCCCAAATTGTCCTAAATTATTTCTTAGCATCCCAAATTGTCCTAAATTATTTCTTAGCGTCCCAAATTGTCCTAAATTATTTCTTAGCGTCCCCATTTGTCCCAAATTATTTCTTAGCGTCCCAATTTGTCCCAAATTATTTCTTAGCGTCCCAAATTGTCACGCTTTTAAAAAAAATCCACATTTTTGGATCTTGTTTTGAATGAGCTGAGCTAATGGAAAGTTGGGTTTAGGTCGAGATGGTCGGGTTGGGAAAGGATGGGGGAGGTCCTCGAAGAATCAATTACTGCAAGAATTACTGTATCAATAACTGCATAAATTACTGTGAAATGAATGTGAGAATTGCTGGATAAATTACTGAACGAAGTACTGCATAAATTACTGCGAGAATTACTGCATGAATTACTGCATGAATTACTGTGAGAATTACTGCATAAATTACTGCATAAATTACTGCATTTATGCAGTAATTCTCACAGTAATTCATGCAGTAATTTATGCAGTAATTCTCACAGTAATTTATGCAGTAATTCTCACAGTAATTTTTGCAGTAATTTATGCAGTAATTCTCACAGTAATTGATGCAGTAATTCGTGCTGTAATTCATACAGTAATTTATGCAGTAATTTATGCAGTAATTATCACAGTAATTCATGCAGCAATTCTGACAGTAATTTATGCAGTAATTCTCACAGTAATTCTCACAGTAATTTTTGCAGTAATTCTCACAGTAATTCATGCAGTAATTTTTGCAGTAATTCTCGCAGTAATTTATGCAGTAATTTATGCAGTAATTCATGCAGTAATTTATGCAGTAATTCATGCAATAATTCATGCCGTAATTCATGCAGTAATTTATGCAGTAATTTTTTTCAGTAAATATCACAGTAATTCATGCAGCAATTCTGACAGTAATTGATACAGTAATTCTCACAGTAATTCTCACAGTAATTTATGCAGTAATTTTCACAGTAATTCATGCAGTAATTTATGCAGTAATTCTCACAGTAGGCCTAATTCATGCAGTAATTTATGCAGTAATTCTCACAGTAATTCATGCAGTAATTCATGCAGTAATTCTCACAGTAATTCTCACAGTAATTCAGCCTGTCACCACTCACCCCTTCTCCAAATTTTTAGAATTTTAAATATTTGTCAGAATGTCTTTTTCTATTTTTCAAGGCATCCAACCGTCATCTTTTCACCAATTACATACCTACTGCACCCCACACAACCTGATAATTTTCTTAATGATGATTATGACGTTAAGAATGACTATATTGGCAATGATAATTATAATTTTGGTCACAATTAATGTTAGCTGAATCCATCCAGCCTACTTCTATTTTTCTGTCTTCCTTTCTATGTGTGTTTTCCTGTTTCTGAATACACATTTATTTGTGGGTTTGTCTTGCTTTCATGCACTTAAATGAGGTTTGCATTGTAATTTCAGCAAAATCTCAAAAACTCATCAACATTTGATTTTTGGTATCTTCACTGAGATGCATTTTGTTATGTGTGACGAAGCTCTCATTGAAACTTTAAGCCTACAGATCGAAGCACGTGTATACGGTCCAGAAACAACCAGGGTGCACGGAGAGCAGAATTAATACGAATCTAAAGTTAGACCAAAACTGGACTATAAAATTCATCTGTCCGTGATGTCATCTGCTCAGTGTTGACAGGGCGATAAACTGTTTACACAAATTCAGGTAATTGGCATATTTATTTGCCTGTGTTTGAATTGTATATTTAAAGTGAAGTAATATAACATTTTCATTAAATTCTTATGAGTATTATAATGTAGTTAAAGAACAAGGCTCGGAATTGGATTTAGCAGATATTCCATGTCTATAACGATTTGTGGTCGGAGTACATTGTTTGGCTATGTAGTAATTTGCCTCTTGATTATCTATCTAGTGTTCATGCTAGAGTTAATGAGAGGTAATAATTTTCCAATGATAAACTTGATTAT
This sequence comes from Buchholzia appendiculata, assembly GCA_034694885.1. NCBI lineage: Eukaryota > Metazoa > Annelida > Clitellata > Enchytraeida > Enchytraeidae > Buchholzia > Buchholzia appendiculata. The sequence goes on along the minus strand of JAQFYQ010001591.1, from coordinate 6,222 downwards.
TTATTTTCTAGCGGCTTTGAGATGCTAAGTAGGAAACATTAATATCTAACTTTTGAAACTGCTAGCAGCTGTACAGATCAGGGTTCATAACCAGGTTTTTGTAGGAAGATCTTTATTAAGCATATTTCAGGTGTCTTTAAACATGATTGCATTGATGTCAAAGAACAAAATATTGATTTTTCACATTGTGTCATCTCTGAAGTTTGTTCGCAATGAGTTTCTATGGCTCTTAATAGCTGGATTTTATTTCTTGCTATCATGAGGTTGTTCAATATATTATTTCCATTACCAGTCACTTTTTTCTAAAGTTTTCTCACGGCCGTATTTAAGGGGGTTCGGGTTCAACCCCACCCCCCACAATAGTTAGGTTTTATTAAAATGTCTGATGTTTGTGAAGGCATTTTGAAAAATGCTGTTAAAATTGTGTTTTAAGTCAAAATCATCCCAATGAAAATATTGAAAAAGGTCGTCAATTATTTTAAGTCAAACCTCTCCCCCAGAAAAATTAAATCCTGGCTATCGACATAGTTTGACAGACAGAGAATAAAAAGATATTAAATAAAAGCACAACTAGGCAGGAAAAGTTGTAGTCGCCCCCGAAAATAATTGTTATAACAAATGGGACCACAAATTCTAATTTGTACGGCACCAAATGGCACAGAATGAGCACAATTACTGTGCATGTTACATCTTTTCAATTTGTAAGTGGGACCAACGTAGAATTGGCCCCTCGGCGACTAAGTTTCAAGTTAAAAAATGAATGGTGAATACATCGTAATTTTATGCACAAAATGGCATAAATTAAGCCAGATTACTTCGCATGTTTCATCAAACTCTAAAATTGGGAATGGAAGGACAGCTTCTCAGGACCCAATAGAATTAAAAGAATTATAAAGTGAATTTTATCTATAATTAGTTTGTAATATCACCCTACATGCTATTTAAGTTTAAGGTTGTTTAATGGTTATCACGTTGGTATTTATAGGTAATGTTAGAATCCGCGCCGTCCATTGACTGAAGCTCATCTTGTCGGAACAGATTGGATGCAAGGCCATTGCTATGCTGTTCTGCCAATTGAAAGGAGGACCATATCGTACGGTGAAGGCAGTGCTCAGTGCTCGTCAACGTTGTACAAGTAGTTGCTGTGGATCCACCTGCAAGTCTTCTGGGTAGTCAATTGATGAGAAGAATTTTACATCGTGACATCTGTGGTGAACATGTACTCAGTGAGGCTAGAGGTCATAACTAAAGCCATGTTCAATTAACTCTCATTGTTCCAATCGATTTACAATTTTTGTTTACTTTGTTGTTAATTGAACGGATTTATATTTAATTTGAAATATTGTTTGCATTGTTTCAATGTTAGCATTAATTAGAAGATAGAAAAACTAGTTGGACTTTTTGCCATCCTCCTTTTATGAAATATTCCCAAATTAATCTTCCCAGCAAGTGTTTATGTAGATAAATGGGTGCATTTTTGTTTGTTCATTTGCACTTATCGAGCAGTAGTTATGATTACTTATTCATAACGTTGACTTTAAAGTTTGCTTGAGTTTAAAGTCTCTCTCTCTCTCGAAGCCATGTTCAATTAACTCTCATAGTGCCGATTGTTCCACAATTGCTGCTTGCTTTGTTGTTAGTTGAACAGATTTAAATTTAATTTGAAATATTGTTTGCAGTGTTTCAATGCTAGCATTAATTGCATGATAGGAAAAATAGTTGAACTTTTTTGCCATCCTCCCTTTATGCATTAATCCCAAGTTAAAATCCCAGGAAATGTTTATTTTGATAAATGAGCTAAATTTTTATTTGTTCATATGAACTTATCGAGCAGTAGTTATAATTGCATATTCCTAACGTACAAATTTAAATTTTGCTGAGTTTCTCTAGGAACTAATTAAGAAATGTTATGTAGTCTAGCAGCGGAATTTTCTTACAAGTGTCAATTGAAACACTGTTATCAACATTATATTGCTAATAGAAATTGATTTTTTGTTCAAATACTGATTGGACAGTTCTTCTGTATGTCTGTCTGTCTGTCACTCTCTCTTTCTCTCTGTCAGTCTGTCTGTATGTCTGTCTGTCTGTATCTGTCATAAGTGAGTATAAATGTATCTCTCTCTATTTCTGTCTTTGTATGACTGTTTTTCTGTATGTTTCCCATTTTCCTTCTCTCTCACTCTTTGCCTCCTCTCTCTCTCTCTCTCTCTCTCTCTCTCTCTCTTTCTCACTTTTTCTCCTCTCTCTCTTTCTCGCTCCTTCTCTGTCTTTCTTTCTTTTTCTCTCTCAATCTCGTCTTTCACTCTCACTATACCCCTATCTTTCTCCTCTTTTCTTCCTCTATCTGTCTCTCTTTCTCTCTCTCTCTCTCTCTCTCTCTCTCTCTCCATATTTCACAGTAAATCAAATTGAACTATTACTTTTAACGTTTGTTTGTGTGTTTCGCAGAGAATTTTACAGTATGTGAAACAAGATGATTTTTAATTTATCAGACACATTTAATTGCATTTAGCTGTAAGCTTGTGGTGATTGGAGATAATTAGATAATGAAATTATATAGATGTGGCAGACTTAAACGTGTGCTAGAAGCCTCTTATGTGTTTTTTTGGTGTCAGCAGTTCGCTGTTAGTTCTCGTTATTTGTTGTCCTTGCTTAACAATCCATTGATGTTCACCAACACAGCAATTGTTATTGTATGTCAATTGTAGGTATTAGTTGCGTCAGTTGTTGGAATGTGATTTTAGTTCAGCCCTTATTTGAGCCAATAATTTAATTATCTTGTCTTTTAAATCGTTGCCTGGTATAATTATATAACAAATATATATATATATGTTTTTTGATGCTATTAATGTTAATTGTGCGTCATTATTAATGGTATGATTTACAATATATTTATTGTGCGTTAAATTATTTTGAGTGATATTGAGTTTTAATTAGCCTAGTAGAAAAGAACGAGTTACATATTTGTATTTTAGTTATGCTGATACAATTTCAACATGTCTTGATTGAACTGAACTAATAACTGCTTGTAATTGCATTTTGGTTGTTTGTTTCAATCATCTTTGAATGCGACATTTTCTGAAGCATTTCTTGTTGATTTGACTAATGGCTTCATAAACATAACTCAAAGAAATTTCATGTTGAATTGTATTAATGAATGTCATATAGTGTTCCTACGAGAACAGTATGTATCATCAAATTCCTATTCGTGACATACATGTATATACGTATCATATTATATTCATAGAAGAAGCATATAATTAATATATTCTTTTCATATTCAAAACTGATATTGAACATATGCAACTAATATAAATATCGTACAATATTTATTAATGAATCATAAATGTTTCCTATAATTTCTTACCTAGGTCGCTTTAATATCGCCCAATATTCATATATGAGGCATATAAAAAGCATTATAAATTCCTATACAAGATATATAATTGTCATACTGTATTCATTAATGGATATATGTATCGTATATCATTCATATATGAACCGGTAAGATATATATGCAATACCTGTATGACACATATATGATCATGTATGAAAAACGACGTATGAAAAGTCTCATTCTCATATATGAAAGGGCTCACTTTCATACTCTAAACATATATCCACATATGACAATTATATATTAATCATATAGGTTCAATTATGCACATGTATGAATCATATAACTGAATCATATATTAATCATATATTAGTCACTATAATATACATTTCCTATATTGGACATACAGGGTATCCATTTATGAATAATATTAAAATTTTATATAATTAGTTATGGATCATATATGAACTGATATATGAATATTATCAGGAAATATCATATATGGCTTCATTTACATATATGATACATATAAGTTTGTTCCGTATGGGGATCGGCTATGACTAGGGCGTAGGGGCGTGGCGGCGGGGACTGACTAGTGATTCATAAAGGGATTGACCGTACTTTGAAAAGGGTCGATCGGACCGGACCGAACGTACCGACCGGATCTCCACTGGAGCGACCGGACAGACCGGACCTTTCCTAGGGGCGACCAGACTAACCGGACATCTACACTGCACGGGGGCGACCGGACCATCCGGACCGACCTGACCCTGAGAGGGGGCAACCAGACCGACCGGACCTGAAACATACCGGACCGATCGGACTGACCGGACCGAACTGACCTTGAAGGGTTCGACATCCCTTGATTCGACGACGGGTGAAGATAGAGTGCCAGCTTCTTACCACGAGGGATCAGTTCGACAATCGTACTGAAGCTCCGGTCGCTTCCACAGCTTTTTCACTCTTTATTATGAAATCCGTTTTAGAAAGTGCCCCCACAGCTTTTGTTACTCGTTCGAGCTCCTCTCTCAATTTTGGCGGTCTGTGATTGGCTGTCAATTACATAATTTCCCTGCCGCAGTCTCTGATTGCACCAGCCATGACACCATCAGCCCGACTCAGCTTTATTTACCATCGCGTTCTGACTTATTGTATTAGGACAGAGTCACATTAACAATTAACTTAACTCAATATGTCGTTCGAGATTAGCACTACTATGGCAGTTTTGAATGACCTGACATTTCATCACTTGACATGGACTTTTTATGACAGTAGCAGACAGACCTAATAGGCCTCTAATCAGTGGTGGGGCACACAAATTTTAGAAGTTCCCGTAACTAACGGTTATACAATTTGGAAGTCAAGTACCCCCCCACCCACAAATGAAAATGTTGAAAAAGGTTGCAATTTTTCTTAGGAAAATTCAAAACACCCCCGACATGAAATACTGCATACGGCCCTGTAATGGCCTTACCCTTGTGGAGATAACGGCTCTGCCTTGATACTGCTAATTGCTTTACCCTAATACAGATAATGGCCCTACTACGATATAGATAATGGCCCTTCCTTAATACAGATAATGACCCTATGCTAATGCAATAATTATTAATAGCCCTACCCTGATGCAACTAATGGATCTACCCCGATACGGCTATGGTTGGGTAATATCTGGCACTTGCGTGACAGTTGAAATAGAAGTTCCGTTTCTCACAGATTTTATAGTCACATTCACTTATTTTACTATGTAATCAAATAAATAAAAAAACAATAATTAATAAAAACTGGGTCGTGGAAAAATAAGTCGCGTTTTCGAAGTATTTTTGTAATGTATCGCTTCCTAAAATGAATCAATATGATGAAAATCAAGTGAAATGTTTTTGTTCATTTTCATCGATAAGGACCTCTTTCTAAAAAGGGCCAATCAGAGTTTTTTATCGCTAAAATTATATCAGTTATACGGGGCCATGAAACGAACATTTGTGCATTTGTGCGATTAAAAACCATATTTTGGCCGCCAAACATTTTAATGTGGAAGAATCAACTGCAGTTTTATGTTATATTCAAAATCCATATACAGTATATATAAATCCAGACCCACATAAGGTATACTAAGTCTAGAGATTTATTTCACGTCTCTCTAAAATGAAATGGCAAATATAAAATCATTGCATTCACTACCATTTAAACGTATAAAGAAAAGAAGTGACTGGGTTTGTTTTTAAGAAGTTCGGAGAACGTGGCTTCTCTTTTGCAGCTCCATCAGCCTCGAATGAGCTGTCTGCTGAGTCGCGTTTAGCGCCATCGCTCTAAGTGTTCAAAGCATTACTTAAAACTCAACTGTTCCGTTTGTCTTATCCATAGCGCGTATTGAATCTTTCTTTTGCATGTTTATTTTGTTGAACAATGTAAAGCGCCCTAGATTTGACTTGTTATGTTACGGCGCTATAAAGTAGGTCTGTTTTACTTACTTACTTGCCTACTTTGTTTGTCCATTTGTAAACTCCTATCGTTCGGCACTTTTTTGTTTTTCTTCACAGTTCCAATTGGTAGCCACGCGTAATCGGCAACTCCGATTGGTCGGAACTTTTCACCTGGTCACCCCCTTTGCCTTGTCGAGGGGCGGGGAATAGGGCGATTGAGGGCACACAATTCGACGGCAGGGGGGGGGGTGGGGTAGGAGGGCTCACAATTCGACGACGGGGCGGGGTTTTGGCAACGGTGCCCCCTTCTTCACTTCCCCCCTCTCCTGATCGGGGGACGGGGGAGAGGGGAATAGGGCGGAATGTGGCTCATGATGTAGTGAATACAAATAAGTTTCAGACTGCCCAGTAGCTAGTGGATATCTCAAAATTTGGCTAGCCCAGATCAGTTTAAGTTGGTGATTT
>JAQFYQ010001590.1:0-13024 GCA_034694885.1 Buchholzia appendiculata | reverse complement strand
GACTGGGGACTGGGCGCAGCAGGTCTCACCATGAGTGCGAACTCAATTTATGAGACCTGCCCAGGCGGAGTTGATCCAATTGAAATTGAAATGTAATAACTCATTTATGAAGCTCATTGGATTAAAAAATAAAGATGTGATTCCTCTATCGACACATCTCAACCGACGAGATTGAAAAGAAAAATGCTATTTCAAGGTTATATAAACGGTGATCAACCTTTTCACATTCAGTGGCTAACAATAGGAAAGAACTTAAGAAAGTTTCGAGTTCATATCTCGCTCTCTGTTCGTATTTTTAGATGTAAAAAGAGAATTTGAACCTCGTCGGACGGATTGGCGTCAGCAAGGGCATGCGGTCGTAAAAATCCAGCCATAATCAAGGACATTTATGTATCATTATCAAGGACATCAAGGACGTCTAACTCTTCCTGACGAGGAAAAGCTGATGTTGCTGCTGATGATGACCATGAATTATACATGCAAAGTGAAAAGTTACACTTCGTCGCACGTGGCTCCTCATTTGCAATTTTACCATAATACTAAACCCACCCACCCCCGCCGCAGCCTCATCCAAACGACAAATAACAATAGGGTAAAATGAAAATTGTACCGCTGGTGTTGGTTTCGCAATCTCTACCTACCAAGAACATGTCTTAAGAGTTAGACGAATGAAATACATGTGTATTCGGTTTTTTATGGGTCACTGGATTCAGCTGTCAGAGAATTAGTGTGAACAGTCAGTGACATATTGGCGTTGCAGAAATTTCAATTGGGGGGGGGGGAGGGTGAGGTTGAAGCGAAACCTGAAGTGCATTTTTTGACGATCACATGTAATTTCTCACGAGCGGTGGGAGTAAGGAGGGCAGAGAAGTGGTGGTACACGACATTTCTATAGAACAAATGGATAGGTTAGCGGCTGTCCCAAATCCCAATATATCTGACGAGTAGTAGAGTGTTTAAAATTGTGTTATCAATGAGGAATAAGGTCAATGTTTTCATTCAGATTGATTGCGGTGCCTGGGTCGCCTCGGCTATCCCATGATCAGAGAACGACAAGTACTTTTAGGATTTAATCGAGCTGTTCATTTCCTCTGAGTATCCTAGTGTCGATCTTGAAGGCCTGGTTGGCACTACTGCTTTGCATAGATGACTACAATGTTATGAATTATGTGGTTTTGTACTAAGTTTAATATCCATTGCACTTTTATTTAATGGGGCTTTCATTCAAAACATAGGATCTATGATGTCTGCAGAGACAAAGTAAATGCATTTACTAAAGATATACGACACTACAATTTGGAATTTCTGCTATTTGACTCTCCGATCCACATTATATCCTTCACACCTTAATATCTATGCTTGAGGTACAATATAAAGTGAGCGAAGCATAAAGAGCTGATCGTCGCTGTCTGCCATTACCAAATTACAATAGATCTTGAAAAACAACAAAACACTGTAATATTACTAGAATATAATGCATACTAGCGCAATCAAAGCGTTGAACTGGACCGAAACGGGGTACAGTTACCATGATGAAAAAAGGTTATTTTCGCACCATCCTGATGGATTAGGTATGAGGAAAATTTGTGCCACTTTCCAGACCAGACCAATTATTGGCCAATCGCTCTGTTAGTGAATACTGAGATAATTGCTGAAATTTGCAAATAGCCAATTTGATTTAAATAGTGTTTTCCACTTTTAAGAGAAAGAAAGAGAGAGAGAGATAGCAGATCCAGATTGTGAGCCATACTAAAGTGTGTAGTAGAATGACCCAATTACCTGCAATCCGATTGGTCCAGCCGGACCAGCTCGTCCATCTGGACCCTGCAGAGCAACAACAATAGAACGATTATACAGTACGTAGCCGGTATAGCACCGGTGCCTGGTGGCAACAGTACAACAGATATTCAAACTGTGCAACTATTTATGCAATAAGTTAATTTAACACTATACCAGATTTATTTGGTGTTTGGCTAAAATGATTAAAACAATTGACTTAATTTTGCTCAATAAATTAGACGTTATTAATAGACTCGCCGCTCGACATGACGATTGATAAGATTGGTGAAGACAGGAATGGCATCCGTCTGTGCAAATTATAGTCTCATTGAATCCAAAGCAGCAGCAGTTTTGATTGTTTTGTTATATGCTCACACGGTCACTGATCCTCTCAAATGTGTGTGCGCTGCTCTTCCCATGAAGACATGAAGGGAAGCTCTATTGATGTGAAATGGTCAATGACGATGATACGATGATGAAGATAATAAAAAAAACTGAATTAAAAATTTGAGATGAGGATAGCTGTGCAGTAAGCTACATAGTTCAGATCAAAATGTTTCATTTGCGTGTAAAACATAATTTGTAATGAACTTTAATCTGGCATTGTCCAAATGTTTAGCCTTGACAATCAATCTCAATTATAGCCCAATACTGGATAGATCAGAGCAGTTATTACTAGTGGAACCAATTTATTGAAGTTGTAACTCTTACAATTTTGAATACAATTGCTCTAGTTTCTTCGCGCATTATATCTAATATTTCACAACAAACGCAGCTAAACTTTAGCATCCGTAGAACAACAGTTTTACGTGTTTTTGAAAAAAAAATAAAACTCGTTTTCGTTGTAGTTGTAATGGAACTAATGTTTTTTGATAAATTTCCCAATAATAATCAGTGTTGGAATGTATGATGTTCTACCAAAACAGACGTCTAAATATTGAAATATATTCAGTATTTTAAACACAGTTTTTGTAAATGATTTTATTTTCAGCTGACACAGAATTGCCGCCAATTTTTAGGTATATTGAGCAGTAAACATTACATTAACACTGGATAAGATATTGTATGAGGGATTTAATATGCAAAGTCAATAATAGGAATAATTTATCATTATATTGAACAAACTTCTACAAAGTTCGTTTGAAGCTTTATAATTCTCCTCATTAGTTAATTTATTTATTCAATAGAACGACCACACATATAGAGACGAATGAGTGGTGGTGGTTGAGGTTTATAGACGCTTATTCATATCGAAGATGATCAGCGTCTTCCCTCCTCACTTCAGGGCATAGTTTCATGAGCAGAGACTAAACGCTAGGTCGTGCTTAAACATGCCTAGTTCGGCCTAAATAGTGCTTTCGATGAGTAAAAAAAGGTATGTTGGTGTAAATCTTTCAGGATTTATGCACGGCCTAGCGTTAGTCTCTGCTCATGAAACTGGGCCCAGGACTTCTCCTTTAAGCAGGTCCCTTCCCAGACTGGGGACTGGGCGCAGCAGCTCACCATGAGTGCGAACTCAATTTATGAGACCTGCCCAGGCGGAGTTCAAATTCGAGAGACAAATGAGTTGAAAGCACAAATTTTAAATATATACAATAGCTTGTAATAATGGGTGTGCAACAGTGCATACAAGCCTATAATAATTACTGTACATAATATTACATAATTCCATAAAATCAGAAGTCAAGTTGCGAGCTACTCACTCTTTCTCCTGGCCGCCCTTGTTCCCCCTTCGCTCCTGACAACCCTTGATAACCCTGCAAATATACATGAGTAAGCTCTGGATATATTTCACACACAGCAATTTTCTCCTAAACCCACAGTAATATAACCCAATAAAGTATGTGATTAAACGCGGGACACATCAAGGCACCACCTTATCTGGTTGTGATTTAATGTGAGACACTATATTATCATATTATGAGACACTTCGAGAACTATTGTGTTCAAAGTAAGCCTAACCAGTCTTTCAACTCTAGGTTGAACTTATCAATATTCACATATTTACAATAAGTATGACTTCCAAGAACCAGTAGAGCGTGAAGTCTGCATGGTCAAGAGGCCAAGACGTCACTGGCGTAAGAAGGAGACCCGGGTTCGAGTCCTGTTTCAAGCTTAATGTTTTTCTATTCATTTAAAAGGAGTTTGTCGTACATGGAATATGCATATGATCTTCTACAAACTAATCTTGTTGTTTCTACAATTCGTAAATAGGTCCATAGTGATAACCATCCACAGTGATAACCATCAGGATAATGATGACATGGATAGGTTATCAAACAGTCTATGAACATATAGGCTATAGCCATGCATTTTCCTAACCTTGTGTCCTTTCGGTCCAGGAAATCCTGGAAGCCCAGAAGGACCATTCAAACCCTGAAACAAAACAATGCATAGAACATTTGCTATGTAATTTGTTATCTTTTAATTTGTTAAAAACAATTAAATTGAAATAATTAACTTTCAGCATTGAATGGATGGAATTAAGGCGTTACAACAGTGAGGCGTATTCTAGTCTAGAGTAAATCAAGATCTTTATCATTGAGAATAGTTTATTCTCAATCATAGATAGGCTATCCGCTCTTACGCCAGGTTTTGAGATAGCGTGTTTTACACATGAGTTATATCAGGGCTTTTGCCACATAGGAAAGTATAAGAAGTGAGAAGGTGACTCTAATGATAGATCCATGTCATGTCTAGATATTACTCAAAAATAGAATTATATAGGGTGACACAAAAGTTCGCTAACCGTTTTTAAATTGACCTTGTTTAAAAACAGCTAAATCTTTTTTGATAATATTTGGACAGTATGTAAAGGAAGTGTGCGAAATATGTTGACCCAAGTTTCAAAGTTGTAGCTTGATGACGTCATCATCTAGAGCCTGCGGCGCGCGCGAGATGCAAAATTGGCTTTGCGCGGCTGAGCGCAGCTAAGCTTACTCTGCCCCATGAAAACAATCGCTAGAGGGCTTTTGAGTTCATAATGGCGAATATTTTAGTGATATTTAAGTGTAACGAGATCAGGCAGTTGTTCTACCAAAGAAATGATCCACATTATAACTGTGGCAATGAGTGATGGTCGCAGGAAAACAAAGATCAACGAGTCGCAGTGAGATGAAGGCTAGTCTTTCCCTATTGGAAATGGAGAAAATGACTTAGAATGTATTAAATCATTATTATTTGTTTCAAAGGGAACGATAATTAGCTCTGATTACGATATCGACAATACCCTTCAAACCGAAAAGATCAGCGATAATGGCACTGTTGCTTATCAAAACGACTTTTCTGCGTCAAACATCCGATTATTTCAGCAGAATGGCGCTTGACGTCATGCGCCAGTCATGAAAAGGTAGCTGGAATGATTGCGATATTTGTTTATAATTGTTCCAAAGAACGACCTACTAAGTCTTATGATTTGTTTCATTTTACAGTGCCTGGAGTATTCTTACAATTGGCGTCCACAGAGATCCAGAGCCAAGGCAGTTGCCCATCCGAAATGCCGTTTGCATTAGGCGTGAAAAGTGTAAATTAAGACTGATGTCTCAACTTGATAAATTCTATAACGGGTGAAATATAAGATTATATCAGACGTGAAAAGCAATACAGCACACTAGTGAAGTTATTTGAAGACCTCAATGTGCAAAGTAATCTTAAAAAATGTATCAAGTGGAAAAAATCAGTTTTTAGCTAGCAATAATCAAAATTATTTTTAGCTGAAGGCTAATTTTGACTAAAATCTCTCGATTGACTTTGATATTATGGTGCGAATGAACCGTCCGGTATAATACATTGAAAATTACACGAAAATATTTTACACATCTCCTCCATGTTCAGTTCAAAAATTATTAAAATTAATCTAGCAGTTTTTTAATAAGATCATTTTGAAAACAGTTAGCGAACTTTTGTGTCACCCTAAAGCATTATATATAATGATGAGGACGAAGATGCATGCTGGTGATGATGACGACGACGGCGACGACGATGACGATTGATGATGATGACGATGTTGTTGATGATGATGATGATGATGATGATGATGATGATGATGATGATGGAGAAGCTTAACAAATGACTGAAATGAACCATCATTATTTTTAAAATATCTCAAAGGTGTTTAGTGAGTATTTAATGTCTGGTGTTCCTATAATTTTTGTCGTGAACATTTAACTATTACATGTAGTAATTTGTAATATTTGAAGTAAATAACTAAATTTAATATGAACAATATAAATTGAATAATGAAAAATTAAATAGATATAATTTAAATAATGGCTTAATTAGATAAATAAATAAAAAATGAAATACCTGACTAATATCCATAACAGATAAATTGAAGTACGCAAATTGTGTAAGGCAATTTGGATTTACAGCACTATGACGTCAATGATCATAATGATTGGTATTCATCAATGGCCCTAGCGCTCAAAGCGACGTATCTCTGAATAAATGTAATCAATTTCCGGTCAAGATGAAAAGACATCAGCATCTCAACAAAATGGGTCAGAAATCAATTTCCTATGTTGTTCATTCTAGAGCTGGAGGCTCGAGTCTCAACGAGAAATTCAGAATTAAATCTGTCCAAAGTACACTTATCTCTAGTTATTACGTCTGGCTGTTTTAAATACGGAAGCAATTTGACTCAATTATGACAAGGACTTCATTTCAGTATTTTGTTTCTATTTCTGAGTTGTAATTGATTTGATACCAACTTTTGGACCTTAGTTCAATTTCTATCTCGTTTAATTGCAGGGGAATCTGTTTAACAGGTAATGTTGCGGTTTAAGCCACATTAGGCTATTGGTCTACACGTCAATACTGAACTCCGTGTTTTATGCTTTGATTATGATAGATCAGTCTAGGGTTAGAATTTGGCTTTAAGCAATTGATATGCTGCACTCCATTATGCATTTCGCTCAATGGCACATCCTGGATAAATAGTTGAACGCAGTTGGATCGGACCGTGCACCGAAACATTACACGTATTTCTATGTTCGCTTCCAAGAGTAATAGTGCCCGAGACACGTGTCCATTATCTTCGACTTCGCGCTCCAGTTCCCCGAGTCATTTCCGATCAGCTTCAACTACGAAACGTGTCGCACTTCCGTGCGCTTTAATGGTCTACTTTACAAATAGTTCAGATAGAAATATTTCGTTCGCTTTATGAAAGTACAACCTGATTCCGAGAACAGATTTGTAACTCAATGGTAGTTGTAATGATGAGCTTAGGCAGTGACTGATCCAGTATTTTTCCAAGTGGGGGAGTTCGAGGGAAGAGATCCGAATGAAATGTTGATGGTGTAATCGACTCGAAGACTATATGACCGCGGTTGCCAAAAGAGCAAATCCATCGCTTTCCTTTCTACACCGTTGCCTGTATCTTCACTCAACTTTGCTCTGTCATTCTTTCTTAGTAACTTCAGAAGGAAACAAGAGAATGTTTGCTGAGAAATAAACCGTAACTTATACTAAGAAACATAGAAAGAAGGAAGGAGAAGGGATAAAGTCAACGACAGAAAAAACCATGGCGTTACATTCTTTATTAGAATTTACTTTTACATATTTTATACTTTGTTTGATATAATTTATATTAAGTGAAACTGTGTAATTTGCAGCGCCATGAGACCGTACCATACTAAATTCTTTAGTTGATGTCAGCGTGTTATACAACTAACAGTGTCTCGAGATTCTCGGAAGCAGGAGCGTAAACTGTTCTGATTTACTGCGTGCAGTCTGAGTGATGACCTAATTGATTAATTAGAGCTGGACCCGGGGGGAACGAGAGCCAACACTGAGATGGATTGGTACTGACAGTAAGAGGTGGAGGAGGGATGAGGGAGGAAGGACTTTTGACTGCCGGTAGCTTTTACGCCGCCCCCTGTTAATGGATATGCGAGCCGCCCACGACGAGAGAGTTGCAGAATCGAGATTATATTTTTTAAGTTAATTATATATGACAAAAAAATTCAAGTGAACTTTAACAAATAAAGCTACTTTTTAAATAATGGATTCAATTTTGGGCTTAGCAAAATTGCGCTCATGTAGACTAAGATTTATCACTTGCTTGGAAATAGTCGAATTTGTTTCAAAAAAGTAATTGGCAATCATGTATACACCAATACACCATGTTAAAGCTCAGATTAGCAGAATAAGCTTCGGGTAGGCAATATTAGAAAGATAACAACATGCCAAAATAACAAAATAACAATATAACAAAATAACAACATAACAAGATGACAAGATCTCAGGTACACGAGACGATGTAGAACTCTCGCAATCTCTGCCGCATACTCTGCATGTTTCACTCAGTCGTGTTGACACAGCAGCCGCAGTCGAGACGAGGATCAAGCGACGCATTGAAAACAGGCAACAGACAAATCTTGTCCTGTTTACTCTGTGTGGAGACCGAACTGGACGGTGTCATACGCCATGAACTGAGCACGTCACGTTATGGGCTAAGCACGTCACGTTATGGGCTAAGCACGTCACGTTATGGGCTAAGCACGTCACGTCATTTTGTTTTGAGACATTTCAAAAACTGAGCATGTCATGCACTGAACTGAGTTCTTCATGTCATGAGCTGAGCACGTCATGAACTGAATCGCGTCGTGGACTGAGCACGTCATGGACTGAGCGCATCATGGACTGAGCGCATCATGGACTGAACGCGTCATGGACTGAGCGCGCGTCAAACTGAGCGCGTGATGGACTGAGCGCGTGATGGACTGAGTGCGTCATGGACTGAGCGCGTCATGGACTGAACGCGTCATGGACTGAGCGCGTCATGGACTGAGTGCGTCATGGACTGAGCGCGTCATGGACTGAGCACGTCATGGACTGAGCATATCATGTAGTCGATTAAGCTGGTCACGTGTTCTGTAATCTTCTAAAAGATCCATTAACGACTGGATACCGTAGATTAGTCACTAAGCATTTTGCAATAAAAAAGCACAGAATTCGATCTTTTTTCAATGGGAATGTAGTTGAGATAGATTAAACATGTATCCAGTATGACCTTTAGATGACAGCATCTGAACTATGTTGTTTTCAACAGGTCGTTCTTGAGATTTTCTCATCATTGGAGACTAACGAATGGGAGCTTAGTGTTTGACATTGACATTGATTGGTCAAATGTCCTTAAATCATGTGGTCCAATCAACGGCCCTATCTTAGTGGTCATGCTCTAATTTCTAAGTTTTTTTATTTTGGAAACGAAGGCTAAACACATTTTTATGTATTCATTTTCATCATTTTTATTTTGTTCATTTTTAACTCAAAATTTTTTAACTGATATCAGTGGTTATTGAATATCAGGTCAATGAAACGTTTGACTCGCCTATAGTATGCTAATTGAGCTATTGATACACTAGTATGCACTGTATGAATGGCTCAGTTATGTCCATCTTTATATAATCTTTATAACTTGAACTGGCGGAGAACACGTTTTTGATAATCAATAGTTGATATTTACTTGATAAATGACTTTCTTCGCACCGCGGTCACCCCCGGCGACAAACACCGATACCGGTGTAGGACACCGGTATTAGTGTGAAAACTTAAGGTATATTATACTTATTACAACCTGTGCCTCTTATAATTTAATATAAATAATATATAACACAACCTTTCCTGAGAACTCACTTTCATATTATTTTGCAACATTCGATTTTAAGTTTCTATGTTCATGCTTTGAGGCGTATCTCAAAGAATTCACCTCGCAATAATTATAATGCGCAACGAACTATTTGAGATCATATCTATCGTGTGTGCTATTATTGATGTCCACGCCTGTATTAAAACACGTCTCTACGGCGCATGCGATCAAGGCGACACGGTGTTTCTGCTTGACACGTATTTTCCCTTCTGATGACGTTGTATCGATTCTTCTGATGCTGTGGAACGCAATCAGGCTGCGGCGATGTTTAGCCGATCTGACGTCAGAAGATGTAATCAAATAGCGATGCACATCTCAAGTCCCATCACGGTGTTCACGCCGTCACGTGCGTCCGCGTGTACACTTGGCTGTCACGTGATCCTCAAAGCGTATGTGATAGCGTACACCGTCCCTGTCACGTGACTCGCGTCATCTTTATAGTGTACATCCTCATGTACATTTAGCTGTCGCGTCAGCACATTGATCCAGGTCGATACTACAGGCCATGGATCGATATCATTCTTGAATTTCATTAATATAAACAGCATCATCTCAGCAATCCGCGGACATGCAACAGTATCGGATTTGATAGATGAAGTCGGTGAGACGTGTGTGTCGCCCCTTCCTCACCTAATTTCAATATTGTCGACCTGCATTGACCTCTAGTCAAACTCTTGAACTATGCTTCTAATCAGACAACTTCGCTCCCCTGGCTCCCCAGGGACCATACTGGCTTCTCAGGGATCATATTTCTGTCGACTCCGAAAGAAAGTAAGAAAAACTGGTGTGTGTTGACATATTTTGCTTGTTATCATCCCCCTGTGTGAGATCTACGGCGCACTATTTCCGCCGCTGACTCATAAGCATAAAAACGGGAGCAAGCTGTAACCGATTGGATAGTTTTACATCTAGCTGAAATAGCGCCGCTGTATATCAAAGCACTTGTGTTCAAAATCAGGCATTTCCGTTTACATTTCAGGCGACCTGAAAGTTCATTTGTTTTCATTTCGATTAATTCCTCCAGCACGCTTGGATTGGATGAGACCGGATTGGCCAGAACTAATGGAACGTTCCTTCTGGACGACCGTACAGCGTTTCTGTCATTTTAGAATGCATTCCGTTGATCTGATTATCTTTGTTGAAACATACTCCAGATCATACCCTAACAATAGGATAGATTTACTAGATACATGACTTTGTTATTTTGCGTTTTAGTTTGGCAATTTTAGTACATCGTAAAGAAATGAAATGGCTTCATGTAAAATTACTGCTATATTTTTTTAATAATATTTTTAATTGATTTTTGTTTATTGGTGTCTATTTAATTTGTTTTTAACATTCAGTTGTCATTCAGCTTACGATAGCAAATACTTCTGTTCTCCGGTTTGTACACTCTCATCGTGAGTGTACAATCCTTGCACGCGCTAGGTGTGTACAAACCTTGTACACACGACATGTGTACACAATCCTTGTGTGTACAGTGTGGTAAGTGATGATGGAAGGTGTCGCTGCTGGTGGTGAAATGGTTAGTGCTGGGAGAACGATGATGGAAAATGACGCGAGACGCTCTTCTTCAATTTCTGTCGACAGTACTTGACACTACGTGACGCTCACTTCGAGATCTTCCAGTCACGGAGCTCTTCAAAAACCTTCTGCTTGCGGAAACGCTGTTATAAACCGTTGCGAAGATTTATTCAGAGAAAAACTGTGCGGAAAAAGTCAGTACAACGCCAAGACGAAGTGGAATAATTCTCATGAAACTGGATCGTGTGTGGAGCGAGATGACTGTGCGATGATCGTGGAACTATTCAGGCTGGTTAATTTACTGTTGATCTGCTCCAGTTTTGGTTGATGACCCTGCGATCCGGTGTCGCCGGCAACCAGGATTTCTACTACCAGGATTTCTACCAGGATTTCTACTACCAGGATTTCTACCAGGATTTCTACTACCAGGATTTCTACCAGGATTTCTACTCCCTCGACGTCAGTGGTCACTGCTACACGGCTTGCTCACACAGCCGGGCACGTATTTCTGGCACGTGGCCTGGGCAAATCCTCTCTTAAAAGATGAGACGTGGTCGATAGTTGCTTGCATTCAAGTGGTGATTCTTAAACATGTCGCATATTATAAATTCCTCAGACAATTGTTTAAGTTTCAAGAACTATGACACTATTACATGGCTAACCACGTTCTTATGAGACATAATACATGATAAACCAAATTAAGCAACTGTCCAGACAATGTATAGCATTGTTAAATCGCTTCTGTTGATAAATTGTGATTAAAATTGCATGTGGCTGATGATTATGCTCTAAATTGACTGCCTGTCACTATTACAAGAGACTCTAATTCGTTGTGTATTTTTTCAAACTTAAATATAATGCTTCATTTGGCTCTTAATAAATAGCAGAGCTTAAATTCTATATGTTTCTTGTGGATCATCTAATCATAGTATTATCTAAATCATCATCGGTCACTGTAACTTAGGACACACGACCTGCAAGTTTACCTTCTCCAGAATTAATTAATGCAAATGTGCTGAGGTCTTCGCTCTGTTGTTCAGTACCGCAGCGACAGATAGGACACTCCTCCTTGGCAATTCCCTTGCGCCCAGAGTCTTTAAAAGATTCTCTGTCAGGTTTCATTAACGACACTCTCGCCCTTCGTCATTCAATTAAGAATTTGTCTCTGAAATCTTCAGCACGAGTACCGTGGCTGACTAATTGACTGGGATCCGCAGCGACATCTAGTCCGTGCCGAGAGATGCGTAAAGTGCTTTAGTTGTGCCGTAAAACACTCTGCGTCATGCAAGCCAGTAAGTGCGATACGCTTTTGGTAGTTACGTCACTTGTCGATATTTGAGTGAAGTTTTTTTAAGGATGAACGCTATTAATATCTCCAGACATTTCCTAGGCTGTTCAGTAGTATCTAGGTCGCCGTTACAGACGTGCATATTGGTCCTTGGACGCATTCAAGACTTCATACTTGATTACCTACCATTCACTTCGCGATGGATGAGCTTTGAATTGGCTGACTGTCGATGTGAGATATGTATTTGATAAATAAATCAAATAACTGATGATAATCAGTGCGCCGAAGTCTCTGCACAGAATTCTATTAAGTAAAACTGTTGTTACGTGAAGTCGTATAAGCAACTCGGGCAAATCCCTCTCACAACGATAGACTTACTGTAACGTATGAGGACTGACACTTCTATTACAAGAATTTGTTCTTATATTCTTATTCAAAATGTCTACATTTTGAATATATCTAGATAGTATTTGCTAGATTTGTTGGCCCAATCTCGACAGATATAAAACCGAGAGGCGGGCGGTCAGATTACACAGACTGAGTGACGGAGGTCGTGAGGGAGGTACGTTGAAGATTCCGTCCTGCATTAAATAATCTGAACCTCGCGAGATGGAGATGGCCTTGCTCAGATAATTGGACGCTTTATATTCTGCTTATTAAATTCGTCAATTTGCTGGTTCAGCGCCTGTACATCTCTCTCTCTCTCTCTCTCTCTCTCTCTCTCTCTCTCACGCTCTTTCTGTCTCTCTCTGTCTCTCTCTCTCTGTCTCTCTCTGTCTCTC
>JAQFYQ010001589.1:0-13027 GCA_034694885.1 Buchholzia appendiculata | reverse complement strand
TTGTTTTTACAAAATTACACTGAAAAGACCACGGTGGGGGTCCACGTGGACCCCCACCTGGGCATTCTAGGGTTAATGTAATTCAATTATATTCAAAGGTATTCAGATAAAGTGTGCTTTGCTGTCCGATTTCAGATTTTTTGGTTAAATATATGTTTATGTTTATTGAATAATATCATTTGAAATGTGAGCTACCAGGTGAATCCAGCTGAAAAATGTCCAGCTCTGATGCAGACATTTATGCAGCGGTTGATCATCATTATCTTCAACATTATATGCCAGTGTTTCCTTGTCAGGAAATATTGGCCGTCTCCAACAATGAAAATGTTCTTTTTCAACAGACCTCGATCCTGTGCGTCATGAACAATCAATTTCAGTTTCTCAATATCTGTTCGTACATACTACATCCAAGTCTTAGCTTATGGCTTCATTTTGAAGTTGCTGCTCAAAAGCTTCTTGATTTCTCAGCTTGCTGAACTTTCCATTCATTTAGAAATAACCTGATTCTCATTGTTGTTCTGTGTGACATTTGAATTTTGGCGTGCTTTTTGGAACATGTTGAAAAGTTGTATCCTATGACAATGTCTGCGCATGTCTACTATTTCTTTTCGATTATCAAGCATGTTAACGTTGCCTAGTATATTCCACAGCTTGAAGTGGCTAAGAATGTATAAGTATATTCTTGTTGTTAAGTATGTTAACATTGCCTAGTATTAAGTATACTGCACAACTTGACTTGGCTAAGAAAATATGCGTATATATTCTTGTTGTTCAGTATGTTAACGTTGCCTAGTATACTGCGCAGCTGACTAGCTAAGTAAGTATACGTATATATTCTTGTTGTTCAGGTGAGGGCGACTCTTCGTAACTCGATAACCATTCCAGAGCAGTCTTGGGTTCGTGTGAGGGACATCATGAACGAGTTTCTCAAGCACCAGGAGACGACCGCCGCTGCCGTTGGTCCTGCGGCCGGAGGGCCGGCCGGTGAAGCGGCCACCGTGACGCCTGTAGGCGGTACTCCTCCAACCGTGAGCACCATCGACGGCAACTCCATGGAGAGCGGCGACAAGAAGTAGTCACCGTCTCGTGAAGAAGCCAGCGGGTCCCTTCCATCCTCTCCTCTGTCACTTTCTCGATTGTTCCTTTTGCTTGTTTCTTCTATTGTCATTGAATCGGTTGTTTTGAAGGCAGTGGAGATGGAGAGAGAGGGATGACTTGTCTGCCGTATAGATGTCGCGCGGGAGTGTATTAAGGTGTCGTTTTGTTGTTGAAAGTTTCTGTCAGTTGTTTAAGATTTTTGTTTTTTGAAGGAACGGTTCTATTCGCAGTTTTGATGAAGAGAATATCTTGTGTGTATTGCGAAGGCTGGTAGTCGAAGTATGACGTTGATTTGTGTTGATGGACTGGAGATTCGTGTCGTTCTTTATCAATCGTAATCTTTCGCCCGTCGGTTCTGTTTCTCTACTTTCCTGCTGTCATAATCTCTTATTCATTCATCGCCTTAGCAGTATTTGTCTTCTTCTTCTCTTCATACAGACAAATTCCGTTCCATTCAACCTCGACCATTTCTTCGTTGAACGAAGAAATGGGTTTTTGTTATCGTGCCATGCCGCTTCAGCTGAGACAGTTTTTCGTTAGAAGATTGTTTTATTTTTTCTGCGTTTCACATGTTTTTGGTAGGATTTTATCTTGCATTGATTTGTTTGATCGATACTGCTCTGAATTGTTTTGTGTTTTGAAAACTTTAAAATTGCCATGTGCATTCAGTTCAGGTACCTTCATTCAGCCTCGTTGTTTGGTGACAAAATTGGTCCTTCCATATTCATTAGTAGCCTATTTGATATTCGTTGCCACTATTTTTGTAGGAAATAATAATATTTCTTTCGTACTATATTGATATCAGTTACACGCAGCGTGCATGTCAGTAATGTGTTGTAAAAAAAATAACGAGATTTGCACGTTAGCATCAATACTTGTGAAGATTTTGTTAGAGTTGCTTTAAATAATTTTCTGGCTGCTTATCTAACGTTATTATCCTTTCTTCGTCTCAAATTGTCTCAGTTATACGGCCGACCACGATGATCCGTTGGATGGCAGGTTGCTGTTTGACGACTCCCGTGTTTTGTGGTTGGTGTTTGTGGACCTTTTTTGTCTTTCATATATACATATTATGTATGTGTGGCATTGAGCGATGATGCTTAGACGTCCTCGCATGAGCTCCGTGTCCCGTACGCCGCAACATCTAGAAACATCTACGAGCAATTGTGCCGTAATCAACTAAATCAGCGTACTTAAATTAAAATCAGCGTACTACGTGGTTCACTTCTTGAGGAACATAGTTTTTAAACTTGACATTGTGTTATTTTGTCGCACGAGTTCTATAAGCTCGTAGATATTGTGCAGAACGTTACGGGACATGTAGAACATGCCGGTGTCATGGTGCTATTAGAGAGAGACATAATTATTGTAGAGCTTAGCTGCCGTTGCCAACATTCAGTCAAGTCTGTGATTTTACGTAAAATCTCCACATTTCATTCTCTTCAGTTGTTTAGAATGACTGCCTTGATTGAGGTTTGTAGTCTCGCACTGTCGGTAGCACTGATTGACTGCGCGAATGTGCTCTCTCGCACTGTCCGTAGAACTGTGCGAACGTGCTCTATACTTGTGTGAGACTGACCAAAACGAATGGTCATGCATAGAACAAATTCATTTGTTAATGTTTAGTTGAGCATTTCTTCGCTCAATCTATGCAGAATGCATTGGACTCGTTTTTCAGTTCATTTAGGTATTATTTTGTCGTTTGTTACATTTCCGTCTGCATTGTTTTCGTGATGCAGTAATGATTATTACTGACGTAAAGATGATACAAATAAGAAAAAATATGATTATATCTTGATTGGCTGTTTTACGTTTCTCTGTGAGTTTGGAAATGAAAGCTGGTTTCTTATCAAGTAGCAACAATACTACGGTTTGTTAATTCTATCCTACTTCGTATATATTGCGTTTAGGCATGAATTGGCCGGATTTGATTGAGTTTATTGTACTTCCAGAGGAGGATTTTCAGTGTGTTTGATAGAGACGTTGTTTATCGTTGTTCTTGTAATGATTTTCAAGCAATCTCATACTTGTCATTAGTTGATGCATCAATACATCGGGGAAATAAGCTGTGTCGCCTTTAATAGAAGCTATTCAGTGTATGGTAGTAAATCATCAACAGAAGTTTAAATTGTATTGTACAGTAGCGTTGTGTCTTGTAGCAGATGTACAGTATTTGCTGTTAATTATTGTGCGTGTGAATGTCTGGCGGTAATTGAACTCTCATCTCAAAACTTTACTGACAGTCATCACAACTTGACACTGGTAAAATTTAACATTGTATCTTTTAAAATGTTACCCCGTTCAATACCATTACCGTTACCTTGCAATATTTGTTTGATATAAACTGTGATATGCAGTTTGTAAGACTGATCAATGGTTTTAAAAAGAAAATTTTGTTATTTTGATTATGATAGTTTGCATAGTCGAAACAAATCTAAAGAGTACTGATGTTTCCTGTTTTTTTGCTAAAGTTACAGGATAGTATTTTCTTCTGCTATGGATTGAATGGTGTCTTTGATTTGTGTTCATGTGGATGATGAATATCGGCGTGCTGAGAATAATTTGTGTGATGCACATTTTCTACAGGCAAGTCGCCTTGGAGAACTGACTCGGTTCTCTTTTAGTTCTCTTGAAACTGATACAGTTCTCTTAGAAAAGATACAGTTCTCTTTTGGTTCTCTTGTGAATACATTTCTGTTCCTGTTTTTCATATGTTCACACGTCATTCGTCACAAATCTATTGTACAACATGTCGATTCTGTTTCGCATACGTCGAATAACTAAAACCTGCTCATAGTTGCGCTAGATTTTTGTCGTTGACAGTTTCATTATCTAGTGATCATTAATATTAATTTTTAGAAATTGTATGGTTGATTTGTATGCATGAATCACTTCAGTGTGTACCGTTGATAGTCGAACAAATTCCATTTCCACTGTGGAACAGGCGGATGTCGTGTGTCGTTTCAGAATGTGTCCTGCAAGTCATTGAATGATATTTGTTCACTTAGAAAATACTTAGATTTGATTGTTCCGATGCAGAGTGCATCCGATTACTTATATGATGAATTCTATTCTTCTTCTTCTTCTTTCATTGCAAGTAGATTTTCATGTTGCCTTATTATTTTCAGATAGATCGTTAGTGTGCACGAGTTTTGCACGATTGTGCAGAAATCAGTATAAAGACATACGACTTGATGATTTGTAGGGAAGTCTTCTGTTGCAATGCTGTCGTAGTATTTGCCTGATGATTTCTGTACCTTTTCGTACGAGTTTGTGAAAATCGTTTACGCACTTCCATATATGAAGAGTTAACAACTATTTAGTCGATGCTTTGTGATTTCTGGTTCAGCTGGTTCATCTTCTTAAACATATTGTAAACTAGCTGATTAAGATTTACATAATTTGATAGTCGTAGGTGTAGTTGAAGAAAGTATCATTTAGCATTAGAACTATGGAATAGATTAGATTCTGTCAGTTACCTAGTCCTGTAGGTATTCATGCAATAGATTCCATGTGTTACCTAGTCCTGTAGGTATTCATGCAATAGATTCCATGTGTTACCTAGTCAGCAGCTGTTAGCAGCTGCTGCTAGAAATGATCTGTGTAGTTGATCATTGTGTCAACCTTTAGTTCCTTAATGAGACTTTGTCCTTCCTGGTGAATCGTGTTGCAGTTATGTTTACAGTCCATGTTTACAATTATTTGTTAATGTTTATGAACTTTTTGAGTAGATCCCACTATGTAAAATTCTTTTCAAGGATTTGGGTCATAAATGAGGATGAAGTTGTATTGCTTTGCATATAGCTGGTCATTAATGTGGATTTTTACTAAGAGTTTGTTAAAGAGTAAAAATGATTAACCATGCTTAAAGCCGCATGATTCTGGTTACCGTGTTCTCTTGTACACTTTGTTCCTTTGAATTGTATGCTTTTTGTAAAGGCCAAGTTTGAAATCTATTTTAAAAGGAAGTTCTTTGAATCTTTATAAAGATTGAAATTAATTACAGTATTATAGATTGTAGTGTAAGGAATATACGGTTTTATTATCCGATACAAGCTCAGCATATTGTTAACCCATAAAACAAAATATCTATTTGATATTGTGTCTCATGTTAAATAAATTACGTAATACCACTGGTCTGGAGTACTGGCGCGGTAATCGCGCTACGCGAAATTATGTTGCGTGAACTTGTGCTGCTTTAATTTCTTGCCTTTTGTGTTCGAGATAGATCCAAGTCGAAAGATTTTAGTTGATTTCTGAAATTACAATTCATTACAGCTGTTTAAAGCTATTAGTTTAGTTAGCGAACTTGCCCAGTTTATTGTACTAGGTGGCGAATACCGTGATTGGTCCTGACTCTCATTGTTCTAGGTGGTGAGCACCGTGATTGGTCCTGGCTCTCATTGTTCTAGGTGGCGAGCTCTATGATTGGTCCTTGCTCTCATTGTGTGACCTAGTAGATTGGTGGTGACTAGTCTCGTGGCAATTGTTACTACTTTAAATCAGTTCATGCAGAGCGTGCTGCTACTGCAGCGTTTAGCTGTAGCGTTTTAAGTTCCAGTGATTTTTCTGTTGTAAATGCTTTTTTCATGTAGCTGTATTTTATGCTTTGCTGGATCGTAGTTGTAACACGTAGTAGCGGAGACGACGTTGTAGTTGAAGTCGAATGTATCAATTACGAACTGTTGATATTCTCGTCCCGACTCGTTTGCTTTTCTCATCGGTGAAAGTTTGACAAGCTGTAGCATATTTGGACTCGTAGGAATTCTTCTGTTTTGATTTTGTTGTAATCTAAGTTGTTGTACAGTAGCGTAAATGATGTGACAAGTAGCGCGTCAACTTTTAACATTTCTGCTGCTACAGCTGCTGCTGCTGCTCCAGTTGTTGTAGCCGCTGCTGCACCAGTTATGGTAGCTGTTGCTGAAGTTGTATCTACTGCTGCTCCAGTTGTTGTACCCGCTGCTGCATCAGTTGTGGTAGCTGCTGCTGCAGTTGCTGAAGTTGTAGCTGCTGCTGCTGTTCTCTCCGGTTGTTTGTAAAATAAATGCTGATGGCTGAAATGTTTATTTTCTTTGCTTTGTTCATTTTGATGTTTTAATAGGATCTCTTGATCCTAATAATTAAGGTCTACCAGTAGATTAGTTTTGTTGAGGAAGTGTCTTTGCAGTAGAATCTTTGGCACTATAATTTTTGTACTTTTACTCCTGCAGTTGGGCAGATAATTAATTAAAACCCTATCGTGTTTTCAAATAGTTGCAGAATTTGATTAATTAGTCTGATTCTAAGCATGACTAGTCTGATGAGTCTGACTAACCTAGTACTTCAATCATTATTGCTCTGGCATTTATTCTAAGCTGAACGAGGCTTTTTTCAGATGCTTCTAATGGTAATGATTGTTATGCTTTTGAAACAATGCCTAGGGGTACATTCGGTCACTTGGGGGCTTTATGTAGACACTTGAAGTCTTTACTCTGGCATTTAGGACTTCACTCCAACACTTAGGGCTTTACTCAGACACAGGGCTTTACTCAGGCACTTAAGACTTTACTCAGACACTTGGGGTACTTTACTCAGACACTTGGGGCTTTAATAGGACATTTAGGGCTTTACTGAAACACTTACGGCTGTACTCAGATATTTGGGCTTCATTTGGACACTTGGGGCTTCACTCAGACACTTGGGGCTTCACTCAGACACTTGGGGCTTCACTCGCACACTTGGGGTTTCACTCGGGCACATGTAGCTTCACTCGGACACTTGAAGCTGCTCTAGGCACAGAGTGCTTTACTGAGTGTACAATTTGGTGTTATACTTTCTAATTGTGAGCAGAAACCGAAAGAATGTAGAATAAACAACCTTTCTGCCTGAACTTTAATTATTCCATATTTTAGATTTTTTCGCTAGCCCACATATGATACTATACGTTGCCGTTAATAATTGAATACAATCAATGCAGTGAATACTTTTTAAAGACAAATTAGTTTTAATTGCATTTTTTTCTTTAACTTAACAAAAAAAAACTATAATGTGTTTAGAAGCTGCGAGTGCTATGAAGAGATGCGAGTGCTATGAAGAGATGCGTGTGCTATGAAGATATGCGAGTGCTATGAAGAGATGCGTGTGCTATGAAGATATGCGAGTGCTATGAAGAGATGCGAGTGCTATGAAGAGATGCGAGTGCTATGAAGAGATGCGAGTGCTGAGTCTGAAGACAGTTTTCTCTATGTACTGACAGATGCAGGCGTAGTCAATGCTGTGCCGGGTTTGACACGGTTTAGACAAGTGCTTAGTGATCAACAGGTTTGTGTACACGCCACTGTGTCGAGTCATCAGGTTCTCCGCTTTACACTGAAACATACAACAGTATAATTACATAATGACTTTCATCCACTGTCTTAACCTGTCCGATTCTGCTGATCTTATCCTATAGGTTCTGTTAATTCTCCTTAATCTAGGAGTGGTGTTAATCTGTAACCTTAGTTTATCCTCCTTGTACTAGCAGTTTCTGTTATCTTCCTTAATCTAGGATTTCTGTACATCCTCCTTATCTTTTGCGTTGTTTTAATCCATCTTTCTTAATCAATCCTCCTTTACCTGCTGGACCCCCGACATCGCTGTGACCCCCGGCATCACTAGGGCACATCACATCACGAAGATAACGTTCATTCTAAGATAATATTCTACTTTTGTTAATAACATCCTGTGATGATCTTCCAAATATACCATGCATGATATCTTCCTCTTACGATGATAATTTATATATGACTTAAGAAGAAGATATTATGCAATATAACTACCATTAGAAATGTACATAAGCGACAGTTGTTTTAGCAGATTGCCAATACCTGAAGCGAGCAGTTAGTGATGTTAGAGCTGAGAACTCGCTGGTGTTCTGTACTTGCTGACGAGTTGTCCACTTGATCCTCTTCCTCTACTGTCTCAACATCTTCATCTCTCATGCTAAGCCGGTGTTCCGTTAACTTCAGTATCAGTTCTTGCAAGTACATCTAACAGCAAGTACATCTAACATCAAGTACATCTAACATCAAGTACATCTAACAGCAAGTACATTTAACATCAAGTACATCTAACAGCAAGTACATGTATCATCAAGTACATCTAACATCAAGTACATCTAATATCAAGTATATCTAGCATCAAGTACATCTAGCATCAAGTACATCTAACATCAAGTACATCTAACATCAAGTACATGTATCATCAAGTACATCTAACATCAAGTACATCTAATATCAAGTACATCACTCATCGGTTCATCTAGCATAGTAGGCTTATTACATCCTGGTTGATAAATCACGTTCAATTCGATTGTTAAGTTCACATTTTCTACTCTGCATCTGCTAGACGACACAAAACATTCTCGGACCATATCATGGATGGAGCTCTGTGGCGGAAGATGCTCATCCAAAGCAATACATTATGTCATGAAACAATCACAATTCATGTGTCTTCATGATTGCACTAAGATCATGTTGAAGGCATTCTAATTCATGTTATCACTGAACATATTTATTTATAGCTATGTACAATCTTGTATATTCTATTCTAAATACATGTTCATGTCGTAAGCTTTATTTTTGTTAGTAAGCCCTACTTACGAAAGTTACGACTTTCTTCGCGCTATAACTCATAATTGTTCACATTACGCCAAAGCATTTTTTTCTTCTTTGTACAGCAATCAATGATCAATGTCAATTTTATACCATTAAATAGAAAATATCTCCTTATTATAGCAGAAATATTATCTTACCAGGCATGGATCGGTTTTGAAGTAGAAAAAGTGTAGCTGTAAAAAAACAGAATAAAACACCTGAAAATATTACACAATTATTCAAAGTTCATTTCATCCACCTGTGTCCTAAACAAAGGTTCTTTGGTCCTAAAAAGTTACAATAAGTCATAGCAGACAGCACATGACATCAGTTTAGTGTGCTGCTTGTTTATTACTGTTATGATTCTAAGTGAAATTATTAATTTTCACACAATAATCAAAATACTGTTAATATTTTTAGAAGATTATTGGGAGCTGAGACTCAGGTCTTGGCTGAATATCCTGGCCTACTAAATGCACTCATTTTTGCAACACAAGGCCTACTCCAGTTTAATAATTTGTAATCCCATAGTTTGATACTTTCCTACAGTACATGTAACCATCGTCAAGACCTACCTTCGAACAGAACACTAGCATCGTCATCAAGCTTATATAGTCGTATTACTGAATAAGATAGACTGATGACTCACATAGTATCTATTGCAGTCGAGAAGCCCAAGCGTTTCTACTCCGGCCAGTATGTTGTACTTCATGAAGATATTATTGACTAGACCAACGCGTCGATTCAAATCTTTCTTGATCTAAAGTTGAATTAGAATTAAGCTGATAATTCACACATGCTGAAGTTAGTGAACAATTTTAAAGTACCACATTCCTCTAATTGTTTATTAAAATTTAATTTTTTTACTCGTTATATTTAATGCAGGATTTATGAACACACAATGGCATAGTGTCTCACAGTACTTGACGAATTCCTAATTGACAAGGGGAATTGATGAGGGTCTTGTGTGAGAGCCCATTAGTGTTAACGTGGTCCTAAATTATCAATGCAAGGCCGAAACTCAGCTTCAAATTTACCTTCAGTTTACAAAACTGGTTAAATTCCAATCTAAACTATGCATTGTGCCCTTCACGATTTAAAAAAAATATGACTGAAAACGTTGAACATAAAACCTACAATTTTCATTGAATGCCCGTAGGGGCCCAGATAGGCCTATCTAAAATTTCTGCAATTACATGCATAGTACAACAAGTATGCACAAAATTTCACAAACGTTCCAACAATACAAGCAAGATGTGAAGTCTTCAACCTCATCATAGGTGACCAGCCCTTAGCACAAAAATAGTGAAACTGACACTTAATGTTGTGGCTGTCCCAAGCGAGCTGTTACGGTTGAGCTAAACAGTTCAAAGTATGACATGAAACGTGGAGCTCGTAGGACAGGTAGTTGTTGTTTTGGCAGTTGACGTTTACGATTTTTATTACTTCCATGAAGAGTAAAGAGGGAGACCCTTATGGTGCAATGGTTAGCACTCTTGCCTGTCGAGCAGGAGATATGGGTTCGATCCCTGGTCCTTGAATAACGGTTCACTCGTGATTGTAACGAGGCTTGTCGTAAATAAATTCTATACAATACCAACTCTAACAATAATATACTGTAACAACAAACATGTTGCACCTCTAACCTTATGCTTCGATGAATGTATGAAGATGATGTACACTGTGAGAATGATGAGCCAAAGTATCGTTCCATGCACACATTCCAGGCCACCTATGGATTTCTTGCCGGACAGCAGTCTGATCTCAGCCAGTGGAAAGACGGTAAGGCACAAGCAGAGGAGGGTGAGGAAGAAGAAGATGGCGGTCGGGACGTTGTGACACCAGACTTGAAAGCGGAACTTACAGCCAGACACAAGGTGACTCATCGCCTCGTGAAGGTCATCAGAGGATATCTAACAGCATCACAAATACAATAGGCAATAAAATAACTAAACAATGGGCAATACAACAACTAGCGGAACGTGTTCATTTCTGTAATACTTCGCAGATCTTATAACATAACAGATAATTTTGTTCTTATAATTGCATTAACGTTCATTAAAATGATGACTATTATCATTATCAGTGTCCTACTTTACAAACACTTAAATAATTTATTCCTTACTATATCTACTGAGCATAAATTGTTGGTGTTTTAGGCTGATTCTAAGATATTATGAAATTGATGTCACAAGTACGTGTTAAAGGATATAAAATGTTAGTTAAAAATAAAAAAATCTATGACCCTCATGAGAATATTTTGTTAGTCATCATGTTTTTACTGCGAAATAAATATATGATATAACTGAAACAGATTTCAGTCGGCAGGTCTGAGTCTATAATGCCTCTGATCAACCAAGGTTCAATCTTCTCTTCAACAAAGTTAAAGAATTCAGAAATTGTGCCTGCTTCAACGCAGTACGTCTTTCTGCCTGTGAGTACCTTGAACGTCGAGATTTGAATTGGAAGAGATTTGACGTGCCTTCGTTAAGTGCAAAGTGCTTGACCACAAACAATTCACCACGCCTTAAGGATTAAAACAAATGTTGCCATCAGACATTTAGAATGGATCTATAAGGATTTTTATTCAGTAAGTCGAGCAAAAAATTGCAATGTCCATCGATGATGATAGCAAGTTCTTCACGTTGCAAATTGAGCGAAGTAACTGAGAACTCCAACCATTGAATTTATGATAGACGCCCCCTGGGATAGAACATAGTCAATCGTTGGGAGACTAATCAGCCTGGCCCGTAGCCAGGAAATCAGGGGCACGCGTGCCGGTATGAACACCGGCATCAAACAAAATTCATAGTATAGGCCTGTAGGGGCATCCCTCCCCCACCAAGTCTGGTGTCTCAGCAGCTAACTTCTGTAAATACACACATGACTTGGCATCAAGCCGAGCTTGCTGCCAAGCCCTCACTGGCGATTCCTGGTTATAGGACTGGAGCGACGCCCGAGATTGACGATAATCAGATTCATAAAAGTTGAAATTTGAGCTCTCTCCTCAATGCCCCGTTCTTCACTAACTTCCTATCACAAGCAGTTTATCATACCTTGTGATCATCTTCTGTCTCACAATATACACACAAGGAAGACAACGCTGGCTTTTAAAAACCAACGTACTTGGCCTTGGCTTTTAAACCTATGAGATTGGCCTTGAAACACGACCCTTGGCCTGGGCTGTGAAGATCAAGTCCTTGGCCTTGACCTTGAAGCCTAAATCCTTGGCCTTGTGACATTAGTCCTTTGTCTGGGTATTGAGGGTCAAGTCATTGGCCTTGACTTTGGAATTGAGGGCTAAGTCCTTGGCCTTAGCTCTGGACTTGATGGGTTGAGCCCTTGGCCATGGCTTGGTCTTGATGGGTCGACTCTCTGCTAACATCACTAATACAAACACAAACCAATATTCCGTGTGAGTAGAACTCGTCTGGACAGAGGTCGGAGAGGCTAACTATTTCCTGACCGAAGCAGCTACAGCGAGACTTGATGCTTAGCAGCAGTTCGCCGTTCCGCATGTAGTCTACAAAATAAAGCAGCTCACTGTTCCGCATGCAGTCTACAAAACAAAACAGTTTTACCGTTCCGCATGTAGTCTAAAAAAACGCAACAGCTCATCTACAGATGTCACCAGTTTTCAACTTTTAATTTTGCTAATTAAACTCTTAAACCAAGAGTTAAACTCTTACGCTAAGTTGTTTACTGTTCAAGGAATCCTTTCTAACAATTCTGTCGTAATATGACGAACGCTGGTGTCATATGACAAACGCTGGTGTCATAGTCAAAGAAGACTCAATTGTTAAATATGAGCTAAAGCTATTGGATAATAAGTTTATTATTAGAAAAATTAGGTTAGAGACGTAGTAGCACCATAAATAATCTTGTAGGAAGAATTTAGGATTAGAGCTCGAGTAATGGCCAGAAGTGGGAATAATTGATCGAATTCCATACTATCAGTATTTTCCGTTTATTAAGATTTGGCCGATTTTTTCATATGAGTTGAAGTCATGTTGTTTCTAAGCGTTAATCAAATTTTAGCCTTTGATTTCTTATAAATACTATTATGTGCCCAACGAAATTACGTATACACTTACACAACGCAAAAATGTCAAAAAGTAATTTCACAAGATGGAATCGACTTGTAGGTCTGATGTTGACTTTAAAGAATGAGTTGCGCAGAGACGATGGCGGAAGTGGAAATGGATATCAACTGGAACACACCCGGAAGCGAAAAGCGACTCACTGAAGTAATCTAATGCATTTTGAAGAGATTCTAAAGTGTCTGCAGATGACAAACACTATTGGCGCTGCTCGTC
>JAQFYQ010001588.1:0-13027 GCA_034694885.1 Buchholzia appendiculata | reverse complement strand
CTTTCTCTTTCTCATTGTTGTTCACAATATTGTTACATGGATTTTTTTAAATTCTGCGTTGCACAATATTCCTTAAAGTATTTTATACATTCATATTTGCAGCTGTTTTGTGGTTTTTGCAAAATTGGACGTGGGTCACTGTTTTCGGACCCGACCCATGGACTCTCTGATGTGACCCGACCCGACCCACTGAGCATCTGACCAGACCCGATCCATGGACTCTCTGATGTGACCCGACCCGACCCACTGAGTATTTGATCCGACCGGATCCGACCCGCGGGTCACTCAAAAAATTCGGACCCGATCCGTCTCGACCCACGGACTTTCTGACCCGACCCGACCCGCGACGCCAAAAACATAATTTGACGCAAATTTCAGTCAAATTTTTCTGTGAAATACATAATGATAATAATTTAGTGTTTTATTTTAAACTTCCCATTCTGATTCATTCTGATACATATTAAATAACAATTTGAGTTTGGGACAATTTTGTTAAGTGCACATTAATGTTATACTACCATGGTCATTGACCGCTGCAAATGAATATTAGGCCTATGAATCAATTGAAGACAAGTATAAGAAAATGTATGATGAAGGAAACCTTAGAAAGGCATTGAATAAAGTTTATAATACACTTAGGTCTGAAAAAGTTTATTTTAATTAGGCCTACGTTATGTTATTTTTATAAGTCAATCAATTGATAATTGAGTAATCTGTACTATAATAGTCAAATATGCGAGTATAGTTCAACCGCATGGACATATTTCTCTCAGAATTTAAACTTCAATGTAGACTAAGCATTTTATGCTTAATGTAAGAAATACCATACTTTCAGGACATCTTAAATCAATAAAATATGACACAACAAGGTGAGAGAAATTGTCGCGGGTCAAGACGGGTCAGGATTTTGTGACCCGCCCCACCAGACTGACGGACTTTCTGACCCGACTCGACCCACTGAGATCTGGACCCGATCCGCCAAATTTCCTAAGACGCGGACCCAACCCGCGGATCGGGTCGTGTCGACCCGACCCAAGTCCAACTCTAGGTGGTAGCCAGCTCGATAGGCTGTACTACCTCTCTGGCAGCCATCATCTCAAAAAATTCAAGCAGTACACAAAACAATTTCATCAGTTACGAAATGCAATTACTTCCTATCACCCTACCAACTTGCTGTTAGACTGCTGAACACATTTTCTGTTTGATAATATGGTTGATTTTCCTGAATATTTTTGGAATTTTTGGAGATTTGATGCCAGAGAGAATTGGTGCTAAGACGTTCTAAAATGAATTTCAGAGGCGTTATCATGAAACACGTAAGAACACACAGGATTAACAACACTAAAGTGACACTAACACAAAGAATATCCGACTAACTGGGATCAACATAACTTGAGGAGAGTTGGCAAGTTAAAGTGAAAAACAACTGTTTGCTCAAGGGACGCCACGAAACCCTTCAACGCTTCTGCACTGACCTGAACCCATGCCTGTAGGCCAATATCTCTTTTTTCTCTTCTTATCAACAGGACTATTTCCATCACTGGATTTAGTGATTACGTATGAAAGAACTTCTGGAACGCGTCCACTTTGCACAGATTTCCTCAGAGCAGAGTCCCTCATTGGACTCATGTTACAGATGGACACGGCAGGAAAGACGAGCTGACTGCTCCTCTCAACGCTGATTTCATACGTCGTGGGATACCGTAAGTATTTCCTCGTCAACCCGAAGATGAAGACCAGAAGGGCGCATGTCATCATCAGCAGAATTAGGATCCAGAGTGTTTTCTTCACTCTACCTACAATTAAGTAGCCAGAAAAACCAAATTCCTTAAAACTAGATACACTGGCCGTGCTTCCTAAATAATTAGTAAATAGCAATTCATATAGCTAGTTCGGATTCATTACGAATTGTTGTAAGAATGTAAATTGGTCAATTTGGAATTACTTTGGAAAGCGCTTAAGTTTTATGCCATCACTGTCTGATCACATATTGGCTACTTACAGGAGTCTATATCATCGCATTTAATATAACACGATCGGTGCATTTGAAGGCAAAATTTTATCGATATTAATTAATCAAGAAATATTATAGATTTGCAGTAGCGTAGCGAGGGGGACAAGGGGCAGATGCCCAGGGGCGCCGGTGTATTGGCGCCATATACAAAAATGGCGCCGGTGTTTGGAGCACCATTTTGGCACCATTTTTTTTACACTGGAGCCCTTTCACTGGCTAGCAGCCGGGGAGGGGGGCTTAAATTGGCGTGTTTCCCTAGGGACGCCAAATATCCTCTCTACGCCACTGTAAATTTGTACTACAAGCTGCAAAAATTAAAGAACCAAGGATTAATGTATGATTGCAAAATTGAACATTATTATGTAGCACTAATAACTTACCTCTTGCTTCTACCAGATTTGGAAGTCCATGAACATTGGCGTCTCTGAAACAGTCCTTGCATAGTTCTCTGAACTTTGCGGAACTCAAATCCTTGGCTGGATTCAGACTTTTCGTTTTATAGTAGTAGCGACCATTTAGAGCAGAGGTACAACAACTGGCTTTCACCTCGGAGCCACTCATAATCAAAGCATTAGCTAGCGGTCACACAGACGCAGCATGTTCGTTCAATCAAAACATTCATTCTTCCCCCGTCAAGTGAATGGAACTGTGATTAATCAAGTCCTCTTTTTTGTTATCAGTGGCTTGATAATCAACCATATTGAAAACATCATTTCTACATCTTGCCAAGTTTTGGAAATATTCCGCACGCAATCTTATGGCACACCTAACGAAATTCATGCATTTATAAAAGTGTAATGCCAGCGTTTAGTGATTATTTGCATTTACTAATTGTTATCAAAGGACGTTAGAGGACAGAAATGCAAAACAACCAACAGGGACCTAATTTTGCATTTGTATGACTTTTGTGGGGCCAGCAAAATTAACATTTCTTTGCAAAAGCAAAAGCAAAGCTATTCCTATGTGACCGACTAAAAATAATTCTCCTTGCGATTGTCGTGGTAATACAAATACAATATAAATACGTTACGTTTATCATGTAAATACGCTGCGTTTGCTGTGTAAACACGCTATGTTTACCATGTAAACTCGTTACGTTTACTATGTAAACACGCTACGTTTATCGTGTAAACTCGTTACGTTTACCATGTAAACTCGTTACGTTTACCGTAAACATGTTTTGTTTACCGTGTGTACTTTTTGTAATTTCTGTTTAAGTTCAAAATACTCTAAAATCAGCCGCTAATTCTTTGTCGAAAAGCAATATATGAAATCTGTATATGGTTACAGAGCATAATAATTTCAGTCAATTAAAATTAAGGGACGTAATCCTTCTCTTCTCTGTTCCCCATCGAATCTCATTTCATTCAACGCTAGATTTCCAAATACTCTCTACTCTACCACTTCATCTTACGTGATAGTCTTCAGTGTGCGACGCTCCGAATTGCCTTTAATACAGCCATCCCCTTAGAACATTGACGTAAGCTCAGCCTAAGTATCCGGACAGGATAATGATCGGGAATCAATATTCAGAAATTCGCCTGAAAATGTGCTCTTGTTTTAGCCGGAAGTCATTGACCGCAGTAAAAACGTAGCCGAAGTTCAAGGCCGTTGAACATTCTGATGGCTTCCGGTCCCTTTGTTCTCCGGGGGAGTAATGACAGCGTACAAAAGAGCGCCGTCTTGAATGCGCGGGTTTTGTTAAACGCTTCAATGTACGACTCGCTAATAGAATTCCTCACAATGCGTCCTAGATACTGAACTTGGGACTTTGACTTTTAGACAACGGCGTGTATCAGGGGCTAAGGGAGTGGCCAATAACCTGATATTTGTGGAACAATTTCGCTGTTGGGAAATACCACCCGCTCGTTAGAAATTTGCTGATAGCCGTCATCCTGTGGACAAATGTCCGAGCCCCCTAATCCTAAAAGTCTAGCGACGCCTTTGCTTTTACAAGCAATTCTACAACCAATGTTTCTATTATTGGATATCAGTACATTTTCGATATGAGACATTTTAGTCGTAGTCAATTCTACGATCGAACAATTTTCAGAGATATTTTAAGTCAGTGTGATTATGACAATCACGTCTGGTTTTAAAACTCAAACCACTGTATATGAAGAAACAGATTTTAGCCTTAACAAGTAAAAACTGATAGAAACATCACTAATTTATTACATTTCTGGCGTACCCGAGACAAACTGTGTAAAGACGAATCGAAATCTGAAAATTATTTGTGAAGAAGCACGGTTATTTTTGTCATCAGGGGTCATTCAAATATGACGTCACGCGGGAGGGGGAGGCGGGGGTCGTTGAAGTGTGACAATGCATTGTCTCGAGGTGTAAAAGTGCGTCACAAGGGGGGGAGGGAGGGGGTCAAAAGGCTGAAAAATGCGTGACGTCATATTTGAACGGCCGTCAGGTTATTCATACCCAGACTGTT
Source organism: Buchholzia appendiculata (assembly GCA_034694885.1). Taxonomy (NCBI): domain Eukaryota; kingdom Metazoa; phylum Annelida; class Clitellata; order Enchytraeida; family Enchytraeidae; genus Buchholzia; species Buchholzia appendiculata. The sequence goes on along the minus strand of JAQFYQ010001588.1, from coordinate 8,570 downwards.
GCAAAATGGCGTGACCCTTGCGGGCATATTAGCAGATGAAACTGGATTGTGTTTTAACTTACAGCGTGGAGAAATGTTAAAATATATGGAGTAGCAGATTTGAACAATTGGCCAGTTTTAGAACAGTTTAATTAATCACTACAGTTCGAACAAGACGGAATGTTGATAGTTTGAAGGAGTCGTCATGTTCATTATTGTGCAACCTTGTATTTGCACCTTGTGGTTGATGCTGCTCCACATGGATCTTGGTTGACCGGGATGAAGCATGCGCCAAAGGCTCGGCAGAAGGTCAATATCTGGTGTATGAACTGATGAAAACCTGTTAGTGAATCAAAATTTAATGGATTCTAATATGAATTAAAATATAGCCTGTGATATGAAATAAAGGTTTGAATAGTGCCCGCTGCTAATTACACTGTGATAATCAGATAAATTTATGAAGTTAAGTTAATGAGGATACAATGCTTTTATTCCAGGAATTGAATTTATCGAGACGAAAAGTCATAAACAATTGATGTATTATAACTCAATCTTTAACCATCGCGCAGTTTTACATGTACTACGAGACAAGGTAGCAAGGTAAAATATCAACTGTTTATAGCAGCAACATACGAATAACCGTCGTCCTCATCATAATCAGCGACAACATATGAATGAAACGTCGATTATCATTAGCTGTGATGACTATAATAGTGATAACAGTGATCAAAGTGTTGGAGTGCTGGAATTCTATGCCTCGTCAATAACACTATATATAAGCCACCAAACTAATTTTATCCAAATTGATTTTATTCTTGACGACTTATCCCAGCATTTTAAAGGTGATTCCACTCCGTCAACAACGAACTTTTATTGTTATCCGGCAAACACTTCTATATGTTATAAGGTTTCTGCTGCTCTACATGGACATCTATTTAATGATTTATTCCTTTTCATTGTTTCAGTGCACGCAAGGGGGGTTGAAAGAGAGAAAGGGACTAATTTTCCAAAACTTTTCTGGCCAGCGATGGAGAAACCATCGGGGCTTATCCCGCTATAGCCCCAAATGAGCTACTCCTATAGTCCTACTTGAGAATTTTTTATAGAATTATAGAATTTTAACTATTGACACTTCTACAATTCAGAGATCACCCTGCACGCAAAACATCGCAGATCTAACGCGGATGTGCTAAATTCAACGTTAACTTATTTAAATTATTCTTCAGTTTGTTACATCTATCTCTTCTGGTTTTTTGCATTGTGAGTCGTACTTTGAACTCATTAGTTCTGAATGTCTCGCAACGCACCACCACAATTGCCTATGAATCAGTTTATAATTCGACCTATGTATCTCTTGCGAGGTTGTACACAAGCAGCTACCCTCGATGTCTCTGTTGAATCTTGGTGGCCGCTAGGACGGTGAAATCTGTGAAGAGTTCGAGAAACTCAAAGATTGTCATGGCGGCAAACCCGAACCAGAGACCGAGCACTCCGCCCAGGTCTGACAGGTAGTTGAGTATCTGTCAATAGTGCAGCAAATAAGATGTTTTGCTTGAAAGGACCTGGTGTTCATAATAAATTCGAAAAAATTCTTGTAAGATGAAGAAACGCATAGAAAAATGCTGTAACCACGAAGAACGTGCTTTGCAAACATGATGGCTTCCAATGAATAATATGTAAAATAGTATATTACAAAATGAATACAACTTGAATATACTGTTTACTAAACAATATGCAACTGTGACTCTTTCAAAATTACAATCTGCAATGCCATTATAATTACGACTGTAAATTCTTAGTAATAATTCCTTGTGTTGCATTTATTTCGATTTACATAACTGGTAACGGACACACCATTAGTTCAAGAAGAATTGGACGAGGCTGATATCAACTGAGAAAGCTGAATCTTTATTAGGTAACATGAAATGACATATAGCCTAAGTGTGTTCAACTATAGAAAATAAAGAAGCGCGGTCTGCAAATCAAACAAACACAAATCAACACAGTTACACTATACTACTATACTCAAGAAAATATCTTGCGTCTTATATTGTATTCAGCAGCCCACACGGACACTTTTTTCCAGACATGTTATCCGCCATCCACAGTTCTAGAATTAAGCATCTGCACCAACACTCGCCATCATCTAATACAGTTCATAAAAACTTAGAGATGCTGACTTTCATCACAGAGTGGTCATCGTTTGTTCGTCACGTTCAAACAATATGGATCTTGTCTGCGGTCAGCCTTCCCTACGCTGTGACGCTTTGGTCTACAACGTCGTCCATGAGGTGGCTGGTTAGGGTTCCGGGCAATAGTCAAAGAATCTTGAACTGGGTGTCTGGTGTTATGTGAACCTCGATTGCTTCCACGAGTCTAATTATGGACGGTCTCAACGGCTCAGTGGGAAGCTTGATAATGATTGAAGCTTGGAATAATATGGTTAAGCCATCTGGTAAATAGAGAAGTGTTGTTTATGCTTCTACACCTGGGAATATGTTAGGTCATATTTTCCAAATGATGTGAGCGGAAACAGTAATAATTTCCGTATAGGATATCTAGTACTTGTAGATTATTCAGCTACTTTCCCTATTTCTCATAAAACCTAGCCGGTGACCCTGCATGTCACTTTCGGCCAATCACAAGCGTGAGAAGGACGATGAGTCATGACATAATCACTGATTGATCTCTGTGCTGTGCTACACTCAGTGATGTAGTCAAGGCATTTTTCTCAAGGCATTCATTTCAAGGCATTCTTTTTCAAGACCAAGACAAGGCAAGGCATTTGGAAAATTGGTCAAGGCAAGGCAAGGCAAGGTAAGGCAGTAAAGTTCCTCAAGGCAGCTTCAAGGCACAAAGTCAAGGCCAAGGACTACTAAAATGATATAGTCAAGGCATATTTTCAAGGCCAAGGAAATTCTTTCAAGGCAATTTTATCCAAGGCAAGGCAAGGCATTTGGAAAATTGGCAAAGGCAAGACAAGGAAAACCAAGGCAGTAAAGTGCCTCAAAGCAGCCTTGAGGCAAGTCACCAAGGCCAATGACTACATCACTGGCTACACTAAATTAATTTACATCCATATTTAAACTAGAACCTTTCAAAACCATGAATGTGAAACTCCTGCAAAAGGAATGAGCAGCTTTGTGGACAGAACAATTGCAATGCTAAAACTGTTGAATGGCTACAAGCAAACACACAAGGCAATCAGACAAATTGCTAACACAATGCTATAACGTTAATCTACCAAATATTGAATGCAGCAGAGCATAGTAATTTTGTTAGGCCTATCATCATTAACTATTTTTAGATAATATAAAAGCTGAAGCATTCTGTACCGGATAGGCAGGTTTCTCGACGATATCAATGTAGTGAAGATCAGCAAAGTAGAGTTCGAGTCTAACGAGGTTGTCTGCAACAAACTTGTCGTAGTCTTGGATCACTTCAGAACCGAGCTTGCTCTTGTATCTCCACACTACAGACTCCTGATATTGGAACCAAAGCACAAGGGTTGAATTGAATTCCTAACAAATTAATTTCAATCACGTTTCTGCACAATTCTTGTCGAGAAATCAACACCGAACCACAGTTTGGAAAAATCCAGATTTAGCCATTGGCATACACCATACACGAAGGACAAACGAATTCAGTTCATTCAAACCCAGCGGTTCTTGACGAATGATAACTATCCAATTCGGTGACAAACTCTCCAGTTAATATCTGACTACCTCATTTTTTTTATTCCTGACGGGTATGTTTCAACGTCCCACTCACCATTTTTATATTTTACGTAAAATCCAAATAATCGTGGAAAAAATTACTTTCACACATCATTCAAAAATCACAAAAGCTTCATGAAAAACCAATACCTACTTGAAGTCAAATATTTTCTAAATCAATTGAATTAACCCAAATTAAATTACTAAAATTTAAATAAATGAAAGTTACCCCGATTTCTTGAATTATTTCTTGAAAATAAAGTACTTGAAACGTTTTAGTAGTGAAACATTATAATTCCAAATGGACAAATCGAGCCCTGGTGGCATAATTCAAAGCGCTGTACGCACTGGTGAGCAGGTAGTAACTAAAATTCATAGCATTGAATTAGGAAACATTCTTCTTTAAGAAATAAAAATTGATTAATCTGCATTGGAAAATGTTGGCAGAAATGTTCTTCCAGCATCTGGCAGTTAATAAGAGGTTAATCCATTACACGGAATTATTCAAATTTCTTACAACATTTATAACATTTGTGCAGGACATTAAGAGAAATTAATAAGGGTCATCAATTAGCACATTAAACAGCACCAATAAAATGGTTTATTAGATTTTATCTTCACTATAAACTTTGCATTCCACAACAGATTGTAACATATCTTTGATCAAGTTATAACTAGTTTAGACAACTCACAGATTTTGAGTTGACTGGCCAGGCAGCGATGGACGGTGTTAACTTGTACAGCACGTCTCTGCAAGAGCAATTAATCAATACAAAGCACTACTTCAAGCATTGCAACACTCTCAGCTTGATATACTTTTCAAAGTAGTTTAACGGATGTCGTACAACGTAATTTACACTGACAAACCTGACAAACTGGCGATGTGAATTACGAAACATCGACGCCTATTTTTGTGTCGATGTTCTATAATTAATAATTATTAATTTAAATTACATAAAAGATACTAAAAGAGAATGCTGACCATTAAGGTGGCGAATGTGACAAAATATTTATAGAGACAACGATGATAACAATGATGAAAGTTGAACTGTACATACCCGCATCGCTCCGGACAATCACACTTTAGAATGTTCATTGAGAAGTTATAGGCGACAGAATATCTACAGTCATCTGGAAACAACACATCGAGTCATGCAGAAAAGATCGCGTCTCGTATGACATTAAATCTAAGGAGTGTACAGTGTCGTAATAAATCATGCAGTTCACGTTGTCATGTAACGCATCTACACATAATGTATGACGCATTACACGTCATAAAGTATGTGATGTCACCTAAACTATTCACGTTAAACGTGTGTGTATTGTATCATCATGTATTCAAAGTAAAATTGCGGTGTAAACCTGTACATAATAAGATGTTACAATAAACGAGCTAATTGAAATATACAAACGACATTCAACGGAATTTCAATTAAATGCGGCATTTCTCTACAGTGGAATAGACATGAATCTTTCAAGGCCCAGAAAGATAATATAATATAATATCTCATTATAAATATTTAAATGCTTTAATTTATATAAATATATAAATATTTATATTTATAATAAAATGTTGAGATAAAATCCACGGGTTTCTAAATTAGGATTTCTTAGCCGGTTGCAGATTGTCTAATCTAATAATGCAATTTCTACTCTGCGATTGCAGGTTCAAATAGAATCAACGCTGTGATCTCAAACGACAACGAATGAATTGGTCCTAACGTACAGGAACCTCTGTTGAACAGACGACTTGCCTTGTTTGATATCTGTTAGCAAGCATGTAGGAACGTGTGCGAGACCGAACTTCTCGCCAGATGGTAGATTAGCATCAGCACAGCCGCAAATCTTGATAGTGTAACGCTGACGACATGTCTTCTGACAGCTCTACAGAGAATAGTGCCGAGAGAACTTCATCCACAGGGCAAATACGACACATAGATATCACAGTTCACAGGGTAAATACGACACATAGATATCACAGTTCACAGGGTAAATACGACACATAGATATCATAGTTCACAGGATAGCAAATCATTCATAGATACTGTCACAAAGCCTCAAGACGATAAGCAGGAATAAAGATTATATCAAATTGAGAATTCATTCAAGTTTACGTATTTTACAAATTTAGCATCCAAACTTTTTAACGAGATGATTTTAACAAATATTAGCTTATAACATCACAAACAATCCTCAGAAATAATATTTCCCCTTGTTACAGAGACAACTAGTCGGAAAACATCCATGATAGAAAAAACTAGTGTATTAAAATTTACACACTGAATTTTATTGAAACAAGTGACACTCTCAAGCTCTTAGGTTATGAATCAAGAAATGTGTAAGGAGCAAATACTGAAATATCCTTCAGTACGTGAATATGACCTCAGACCAGCCTGAAATGCCTAAAGCTTAAAACCATAGTCAATAAAACTTAAAGCGGGCGACCAGCCTGGCATCAAGAAACTTTGCCGCCCAACATGAAGACCCTGCTTTAAAGGGTATTATAACATAATGCACCGACTAGTTTCTGCTAACGAGTCTCAGCGACATTTAGTGAGTCCTTATGTTGTAACTGATCATGTGTCGTAAGAAACTAGAAAAGAGAATGGAACATTGCGTTAAATTGCATTGTCAATTGTAAATAAAAGCAGTAAGATAATTTGGTTAAAAAGGGAGCATCGAGTAGAGACACTAACTTCCACAGTGTACTCGACCGGATACCTCGTCGCGTACAGGTTTCTCTCCGTATCTCGCTGCACACCTGGTTCACATTTTCCGTACGGAGCGGACAGGCGAGACAGTACAGTCTAGACACAGACAGTACAGTCTAGACACAGACAGTACAGTCTAGAGTCTAGACACAGACAGTACAGTCTAGACACAGACTGTACAGTCTAAACACAGACAGTACAGTCTAGACACAGACAGTACAGTCTAGACACAGACAGTACAGTCTAGACACAGACAATATAGTACACAGTAGACAGAGCAACGGGACCTAATAATATAAGAAGAGATTGCCATTTGCAAGATGCTATGCCCAAATTGACAGAGTGAAGTTGCAATCCCTTCCGAGGTTCATCTGTGCAGTGAGTATTTCCAGCATCACTCCTGACATAGTGAGGTAATCGCAATTTTTCGATAAATCGTCTTCGAAATATTTGTGGGGTTAAATATTTTCCAGCCACTGTAATTGACATTGCGAAGGCGTTGCATGACCTACACACTACAAGATTATATCAAGCCTAGCGATTGGATACCGGCCGTTACTCGCCGTATTAAGCACGTAGATGAACAGGTTGATGATAAACTCACTGGTGACAGGAGAGAAAAAAGTTTTAAGTGAAATCAAGACGATAGATTAGATGCAGTTGAAGCTCAATTTCAGATATAAATAATATTTGATTTTCAATTACTGGAGAGTAAATTCAATGCAATTTGAGACACGCATGCAACTACATCTTTCTGCTTTATAACTCAGTTTGTGTACTGAAAATAAAGCGTACGTAACAGTGAAATTTGTCAGGCCGACTTTTAGAAAACCCTGTATGAAACATGCGCGACAGATTTTGGCGACTTCGCCAGCTGATGTCAAATTCTCTATTTTACAACATAATTCATTACTTTTGAATATAAGCTGGCCATACTGTTATCAAGAACTGTAAAATTAACCCAGAAATTTGAATTATAAGGGTTGTACAAAGTTGTCCATCACAAACAAATTTACATGTCAGAGTCACTGACAGAGTGTGACGCTACCGAAATTTACTTTAACCGAACGAAAATCAGGTATAGCTATTTGTAACCCAGCTCCAAAAAGCAGAATGCTGCTCGTGTTACCATCGCACAAATAACTGCGGTTTATTCGAGTGATGAATCTGAGTAGAACCTGTTGTAGACTGATGGAAGTGTAGTGTCCGGGACTGACCGTCATGCCGTATGTCTCAGGTATACTCATCTTCCTCTGTGGCAACACTGTGAGTCGTATACCAGCCGTGTCGCCGTACTCTTTCAGATAGTCGTCTTGATCAATATTCAACGTCATCTTCAAACCTATGGCGTCCAAGTGACTCTCATTATGTATAATATAAATGTGTTCAACATATTGCATCAGATTCGATACAATAGATTACATTGTACTTACTTTAACTGGTTTCGAAAATTAAAAGAATGTTACAAGAATTGCTTACATTCATTGAAAGCCTTTGCGATAAAAACGTCTAAGGGAAGTCTTAATATCAAAAAACGTTATTAGAGATATTGTGGAGTGACGAAATCAGATACTGTAATTTTCGGCGCGATTTGCAATGTACCGAAATAGAAAATCGAAACTTGACGGAAATGCATCTTTATTAACTCAAAGAAATGGCATTTGTATGTACATGTAAGCCCAGAATCGCGTACAAACAAAATATGTGCACAACGCCTGTAGGGACACAAGTAGGCACAACACACTGCACGAAGCAAACATGACAGAAAGTTCATCCATGGAAAATCTTGTAAGGCAGACAGTTCAGCTCAGTGTGAACAAAACCGAGAGCTACGTCTGCTGTCAACGTGAACACAAATAGAATGACAACAAGTTCTGTTGACAATTTCGGAAACTATGCTATCACGGTTTATACACAATAAATGTATGGATTTGAGTTTAGTTATGCATACGACATGAACTTTACATAGCCATCCAAAAATCAAAATAATAAATCTTGCAGATAAAGCATTTACAATACCATGCTGCCTTCCTGTCTTCGTAGCGTTGTAAACTGTCTTGGAACTGTTCCATCCAGCATTAAACACGTAGCAGCTACCGTGAATAGGATTCTGGAACGTTTCAAAGTCGGCGCTGAAAGTTTCAAAACAAAGTATTTTGCTTGA
>JAQFYQ010001587.1:0-13028 GCA_034694885.1 Buchholzia appendiculata | reverse complement strand
AAAGTTGTCCATCACTCTTTCTAGATATGTGATGAAGATGCTTGGTGACAATGGATCTCCTTGACGTGTTCCGACTGATGTTGAACCAGTTGCTATTGTGTGCATGTTGCTATTGTGTGCATGTTGCTATTGTGTACATGTTGCTGTTGTGTACATGTTGCTGTTGTGTGCATGTTGCTGTTGTGTGCATGTTGCTATTGTGGACATGTTGCTGTTGTGTGCATGTTGCTATTGTGTACATGTTGCTGTTGTGTGCATGTTGCTATGTTGCTATTGTGTATATGTTGCTATTGTGTGCATGTTGCTATTGTGTGCTTGTTGCTATTGTGTACATGTTGCTATTGTGTACACGTTGCTATTGTTTACATGTTGCTACTGTACATTACAGGATGGAAGTGTGTACAGAGCATGTCCAGATTCTGTGATGAACTGCTGAGCAGTCTGTACCGGGCTGCCTGCACCAAGGTTGGGTTTGAAAAACTGTCCAACCTGATGGAGCAAGATGCCATGGAGACGAAGCAGCTGTGCGCCCTCGCTGTCTGCTGTCTCAACAGGCAAGTAGCTCCATACCTGCACAAGTGCATCCTTGCACAAGTGCATACTTGCACACGTGCGTCCTTGCACATGTGCATCCTTGCACACGTGCATCCTTGCACGCGTGCATCCTTGCACACGTGCATCCTTGCACAAGTGCATACTTGCACAAGTGCATACTTGCACAAGTGCATCCTTGCACAAGTGCATACTTGCACAAGTGCATACTTGCACATGTGCATCCTTGCACAAGTGCATACTTGCACAAGTGCATCCTTGCACAAGTGCATCCTTGCACAAGTACATCCTTGCACAAGTACATCCTTGCACAAGTGCATCCTTGCACAAGTGCATCCTTGCATCCTTGCACAAGTGCATACTTGCACACGTACGCAGCTGTATGGTTAATTACTGTCTGTGGTATTGACCACTTTGAACCGATCTCTTGTGTCTACAAACTTTTAGACAAGTCAAAGGCACAATGTGTGCCGGTGGGCCTTGGAGCTGACTTGCTAATACAAGCCAACACACACACACATTTTGAACCAATCCTGTTTGAATAGTGATTACGAATAATTATAATTGTACTTCTAAAATATATTTCTGAAGCTTTTTCTGCAAAAGACTTCTATTACAGATGACGGTATGCAGTAGTATGACGTCATGCAGTAGTATGACGTCATGCAGTAGTATGACGTCATGCAGTAGTATGACGTCATGCATTGTGGTAATCTCTGTTACTTGTATCTCTGTGAATCCAGCCTTGCGAGTCGAAGTCTTACTGAATGGCCCCCCTCATATTCACCTCATCATCATAGTCTTCTTTCTTTTAAAATTTCTTATCCTCTAACTTGGCAGGCCAGGTTTCACAACCGCTTTTCATTGCGATCTGGATAAGTGTATGTTCATTTTTTGTCTCGACTTCAGTTGAACATTTCTAAGAGTTTGAACTGAGGTTGTGAGCTTCTGTATTCACATCTTGCGCACATTCTAGCACCTACCTGTTCCATGACCTGCAGTCATCTTACCCACATGTTGTGAATTTTGTTATTTGTTTTGTTGTTACATATATTATAGATTTAGTCGGTGGACGTTTGGAGCTGCGTGCAGTGATACTCTAAAGCAATCGATGCACATGCTGAATGTGAAGAGTCTGGATCTTCTACTCGACATCCTTCGTGTCAGCTGTCAAGCCTCCAGTGCTTCTCTCTTCGATGAGACAATCTTTGCTGTCTGTCGGGCTGGCTCGTGGCATTATGGCAGCGGTAGACAGAACCGTTACGCTGCAAATCAGTTGGAGTGTGAGGAACCATCTTTTCCAGAGAGCAGGCAGAAGGAATGTTCTGCGTCCGGGAACAGAATTGAGGCGCAGGTTTCTTGTGTTCTGGCGACGAATTGCACTTCTGTTGAAGCTGTTGAGTCGACTATGACTCGACAGATTTTGACTCTAGTTACGGACGATTCTGTGTGTATCGACATTGAGCGTGACGTGCTGAGTCGATCGTCTCCCGTGTTTGAAGCAATGCTCGGGAGTTGTTTCATCGAAGCAAGCGCTGACAAAGTCCACATACGAGACTGCTCGTCGGAAGCATTAAGGGTTATCATTGATTGGGTGCGTGAGGACGATAAACAAACTGCTGTTCAACAACTTAATGGCGTCAAGGAGGGTCACGCAGTGAGAGAAAAGTCCGGTAGTGAAAGTACGAGAGCATTTCAATGGCCTTTATCTTTCTGCAGCGAGTGCCGGGAACGAGACTTGCACGCCGAACCGACGAAGGTTGTCGACGGTGAACAGAAGGTAGATCCTCTGAGTTTTGATTTGCCGGTGGATGACTGTGCAGATCACCTGAACACCGAGTGTGAGGTGGAGTCGTGTGAAGACTGTCTGGACATCATCCTGGAGGTCATGACCCTTGCTGACAGATTCCTCTTGAGCAAACTTCGTCGTCACGTCTGTTTCTATGCCGTCGCCCGTCTGACTCGCTCGAACGTCTTGCATGTCTTTGCGAAGACTGTCATGTACGACAGTTTGGTGTTAGTGGAGTTGCGCAATCACTTGGTGCCAAAGTATTGTGTAGGATTCATCCTTGGAAGTAGGGCGTGGCTGGGGAGGGGGGCGGAGAGGAGACAAGTGTTCTCTGAACTACTAGGACAGCTGGAACTGGCCGCGAAGTTTCTGTCTTTAGTCGGAGAGATACTTAAGCCATAGATCTTGTAGCATGAACTGGCAGTCAAGTTTCTGTCTTTAGTCGGGGAGATACTTAAGCAATAGATCTTGTAGCATTAACTAGCCGCAAAGTTTCTACCTTTAGTCGGGGAGATACTTAAGCAATAGATCTTGTAGCATGAACTGTCTGTCACGTTACTGCCTTTAGTGGCAGAGATACTTGAGCCATAGATCTCATAGCAGGGCTGGATGTAACTCGTTGATCTTCTTGATTAGACTAGTCATAGAGAAGTGCTAGCAAGTCATAGTCATAGAGAAGTGCTAGCAAGTCATAGTCATAGAGAAGTGCTAGCAAGTGACATGCATGTCTTTTACACTTCATGTAGTTATTCCTGATCAATCAGCGGACTTCAAATAACAACAGTTGAGTCCCGTGAGCTTCGTGAACTGAACAGTTTGTCTCTACATGAACATGATAACATGAAGTGTCACTGTGAACGTACGTGATGTCATGTCGTCCAATTATGTGCTTAGTTTCACAGTGCTTGGTAATACATAATCGTCGTCGTAATCGTCTTGCAATTTAGTTTACTATTTGTTGCTTTTATATTTATACGATTTTTTTCATGGTGTAAGGATTTCTCATTTGTTATTTTATTGTATGTATGTACTCTTTATAGTACATGGAAGAGAAGAGTCACGGGTCAGTGAGTCGGCCAGGGTTCGTTCCGATGTTTATGCAATGGCTCACAATATTGTCTGGATATCTTAGCGTTGTAAAAGCTCAGGGTCTTGTATGCCTACGTATGTGTGAGTAGGTGTTTTGTCCTTCTTGTACCTCTTCTTGTGTTTGGTGACTGCGACTTCTCGTTTGTCGGTCTGACCAACTCCGCAATGCTTGATGTCACGTGCAGCCTAAGAGTGCACACAGGTAGATGATAAGTTACTGTAGAGGCCTAACTACTTCACGTATGACCCATTTAGTGGAATGGGTAGACCCTTGTGTAGGCCTTCTTGTTTTGTCCCATGGTCGTAGCCTTTACTGTTAGTCCCCTTGTTGTTGACGAGGAGATTTGAATCTCACCGGCGTTGAATCTCTTTGGTGTTGATGATTCGGCAGGGACGGTCGACGTAGCTTTGCCTACATAGGTCTTCGGTCCCTGCAGGACCTTCGACGCCGGGTCCGTATCGTCTTGTCAGTACCTTATATGTGTATGTGAAGTAACCTGTAACGTATGTAGATATGACGGTATGTTAAAGTAACTGTAGTAGTATATATAGGTGAAGTGTTGATTTTGATGTATTGAGATACGTAGTGTTTTGTGCGTGACGTCAGAGATTGTGAAGTGTGTAGTCAGTGTGATTATGTGAGGCGTAGGTGCACCTTTGTTAAGGCGTTGGTCGTAAAGCGTGGCGTTGCTAGTGTTGCTAGATTGTATGTTAAGTAGGTGTACTGTTCGTTGATGAACCTTATGTACCGGGTACCAGTATTGATATTATCACCGCTCTTATTTATTTTACTGCTTTGCTGCTGCTATTTGCTTGCTCTATATACATGCTGTTGATTGTATAATTGTTTCACTGTATTTATTTTCACTGTTTTATATATCTTGTTTTCTTTATTTAGAAAACCTGACTTTGCGTGATAACATCTAACTAGTTAGATATATTATTTAAGAGTTCAGTCATACTTATCATTGTCATCATGATTTGTAGCATTTGAGGCTTAGTAGTGAACTATGGTCCAGGGTCTATCCCTTGTTGGTGAGAGAACGAAATCCTGACACATAGGTAACAAACCTTGCTTGATCGGTTGACGACTGTTTGCTAATAAAGTGAATTGGTTGAAAGAGATTTGGCGTTATAATAGGCCACTAGTTTCCAAACGCGGGGAATTCCCCCAGGGGAGGAATTTTGACCTCGCAGGGGGAAATAGTGAGTTAATGTAAAAATTATAATTTTGCACCTGTGATTTGTTAAAATAGAATCACAACTAGATTTATGTGTACAACATAAGCAATATAACAAAACTTGATCATACTGAATATATCCTCAATGATGATCTATGTAACAAGTAACAAGTAAAAAGATGAATTCCTGGTCTTGAAAAACTTATCGTATTGTCTGCTTGTCTAGACTTAAACTTCAAACGTTGGAAAAACGTCGTCTGATTGCCGATTTAATTTTATGTTTTAAACTTGTGACTGGTGCATGTGACAGACCTCTTGAAAATTATGGATTGCGCTTAGTAATTGATCAGAGAAGTAGTAGAAGTCATGATTTGAAGCTTGTTTATACTACTTGCAGTATTGACACTAGGCTATATTTTTACGGACCTCGTGTTTCTAGAGTCTGGAACAGTCTGCCGTCCGCGACTGTGCATTCATCGTCTGTTGCTTCTTTCAGACATTCAATTAGCAATATACATTTTAATCAGTTTTCAATGTTTAATTTTGCATATTAAATTCTGTTTGTTTGTTTTTACCAGCGAAGTCCTAACCGTGGTGGAGTAGCATTTGGTTGTGTAATGTTTTTATTGTTGCGTACACTTGTCACGTTATTTGCAAAGCTGGTTAGTAGTGGTCTGGACTGTTCTTTTTGCTTTAAAGTTATGAGGGCACCCTGGGTGCTTTCGGGCCTGGTGACCCTGAAGCTGGCTTTTGAATCGTACATCTTCTGTTTGCTATTGTGCCTTAATGCGTTCCAGTTTTGAAGATTAAATAAATAAATAAATAAAATTATATCACGTGACTCCCACATACGTTCTTATGTATATAATGTCTAAACTTCATGTCAAATCTCAATGGTAGAAGAAGAAGGAGATAAATATGGAGAGAATAAATAAAAATTAATATAAATCCCCCGGTCACACTTTCAGGAAGTCAAATCTGAGAGATGAGGTCGTGACCATACCCCACAAGCAATCGAGATCAAAATGACAAGGGATCAAACCTCCACACACATCATTGCTCGTTTATTGCATGTAGTAATTAAAAGGGGCAGTAGAATCATAACAGCTTAACGTTTGCAATTATATAAAAATATATTATGAATAGAATGTATAATTTCATTTTCATAAGCGCCAGACACAATAAATTAAGTGAAAGCGTAAACAATTATAATTGTTATTCGCGCTAGTTTTTGTTATTTTTATCATTGCTACAACGGATATAATAACAGCTTACTATTAACAATCAGTTATGAAAGTGTGAAAGCGATACTTAGCAGAACAATAACAATAAACAGTTATCTACGCTTGCATAATGCGAGAACAAATATTGTGTATGAGCGTTATTACAAAACGAAATCGTTCCACAGTACTTGTTGTTGAAGATTACGAGTTGAGAATCTAGGTTGCATTGAAATGATAGAATACTGTGGACAGTTATGTTTCTAATGTTTTATGCATGCTGCAATTTTAACGCACCATAATTATGTTGTTAAGTTTATACCGTAACTAAAATCTTAATTTGTTGCTGTTAAGAAAATAGATACTTAACTGAATTGTAGGTTTCACAAACTGAACAAACTGGTTGAATAAATAGGCTGAACAAAAATCATGACAGGTTACCTGTTTCAGTAAGATTGCAGCTGAATTGCAGTAAATTTTGCATTTTATGCTCCTTTTCTACACCGTGATGCCTGGAATGCCATTACATGCTTAGTGTTAATTAATTTTACGTAAAAAGCTTTTTTACAACAATCGTATGGCAAACCAAAAAATTCTGATCCTATTTGATATTTATTAATTTAACCTCGATAGTTTGTTTAATTGTAATATTTATTTGACGACGCTGGTTCAAATGTATAATGCAAAGAAGGCTGCCGAGGAAGTAAATTAGTAGATGGTTAAATAATTCAACAGCGTTTTAGCATAATACAACTTTACATTAGTCAATATAAATAACGTGATTACTATTAGAATAATATGCAGATATCAATTAAGTAATTAATCAATCTAATAGATTAAGCTTTAACATTTTGAGAAGAAACGTTGTTGACGTTTTCGTATTGTTTAGTGTAATTTGGAGTCAGCCATTCAAAATCAGCAGATTCAGCTTTATCACTGATCTAATGATGAGTGCATCGATGGCCTAGTGCATAGCGAGCCGACCTAAGAAGCTAACAGTTCAAACCGATCGAGGTTCGACTCCTAGACTGGATGACTGTACTAGCTATAAACCGCAAGCCACCTCCTAACAATTGACTCTTGCCTACTTGGGCAAAGTTCAGAGGCACCTTGGGCTGATCAGGGATTTGCAGACTCAAACTTCCCAACTGCATATATTCAAAGGAATTCCAGTCGAACACAAATACAAAACAATGCAATAATACCTGCTTGAAACAGGAAATAACAGCGTGACATATTACGTTACCGTTTTAAAATCAAAACTCGCAGCATTGCAAAGGATGTGAAAGGTCAAGGCCAAGGACTTAGCTTCATGGCCAAAGCCATGGTCAAGAACTTGGGAAGGTAGGAGACCACTGCCATTAAGGCGAATGGCATCAAATCTTGTCCTCGAACACTGGCCAGAACAGACCTCGTGGACAACAAGACTGCAGATGCGTAGAGTCAATGGGCAAAGAGAGAGAACGATAGAGGACGGGAATGGGTATCCATCTCGTGAATGAAGGATGATCCCAGCTTCCCACAGAGCTCTCTACTGAGTTCATCCCTCGGCTTGGTGTCGACACCCATAACTGAATATTAACTAAACCAAATAAACTACTGTAGGGCATAGACATTTTTAAGCGCCCTCGTTAGAATTTGTTTGTGCGGAAGAGAATTTCTCGTCACAACCCGCTCGTCACAAAATTTTTAAAACGTCACCCTAGATATTTTGTCACCCTCATTATAGAACTCATAGAAACCTTAGATCAGGCTTTTCCCTAGGAATTTTCAACTAGGGGAGGGTGTAACAAATATCTGGGGTGTCATCATGCTGCCTTTTTGGCGTGTTGCCATCACATCCGCTGAGGTCTGGGAGTCAACCCCTCCCGCTCCTACTCGTCCGAAAATCCCCCTTGTCTGAGTAAAAACCTGTCTTGGATCAAGTTGGATGCACCGCATGTGAACTCTGAAGATGATGTTAAGAACAGAAATTGTCAAGAACGTCAAGGGAAATTGTGCAGCTTAACAAGTGGTATTACATAGTTGAATATTTTACTAATTCTAAATGTAACAGAAATGCTGAAACAAAATTCACATTGAAATGCAAAACCCTATAGGGCATTAATTGGAAGATAAAAATTGAAATTAGGACTATAAACTAAGACCATACATTAAGCTATTTGAAAACTTAAATTGGCATTATATATAAAAAAGAAAACAGTAACTGATATTATTTGAAAAGTGGTCACTTTTAACTAAAGCAGACAGTGGCGACATAATTATTGACTGGAAGTGTGGGCAACATCAGAACTTGGATTGTAGAAAATATTAAGGGGGGAGGTACACTGTACAGAATTGTTGTTACTGGTGCATTCTTGACTGTTAGATAGTTTCTGTGATAATTCCCCTTAATAAATCGACGATCTTTTCTAAGAAAAATATGCTGTTGTTGTTGTTGTTGTTGTTGCTGTTGTTTGCTTAAGTGCGGAAGTAGCGCGTCAGACAATCCAGAGAAAAATTTTGAACTGAAGGGCTGAACCTACCGCATGGTGTCCAAAAAATTTTACGAAACCAAATTAGTTGGGAGTGGAATATGATGGAACTTGGAAGAACATAAGAGTATCCCAATAACCAGTGGTGTAGTGGTAAAACAGTAGTGAATATACTGTGGTATTTTCCGTGGGTACAGTCTATGTATAAAGTGGGTAAACTGTGCTTATTAATAATTTCCTGCGGGTATACTCCGTATACCCAGTATACCTTACGACTACACCACTGCCAATAACCAGCACATCCAACCTTTTTGCTTTTGCATCAATATTGGGCAGAGGTCTGAGGCTGGTAAGTGGGCTAAAAATCTGGCCAATATTGCTGCACAATAAACACTGGACTTTTCAACTTTAGGGAATCAACTCATTTCTCCTCATTTCTGTATCACTAGACCGAATGCAAGTTGGTCATCAGTTTACCTTAGTGACTGTAGAGTGCACGTTCTCTATGGTAAAGTGTCTGCCGGGTGACGTTGTAATCTAAACAACACTTTCATCTTTTGCCTTGACTCAACACACAATTCCAGCCACTTACAAACCCCGCCCCCTGAGCCTCTACACACTTACAGACCCCGCCTACTGAGCCTCTAGGCACTTGTAAGTCCCGCCCACCGAGCCTCCAGCCACTTAGAAGCCCCGCCTATCATGCCTTTTTTACGCTCAGCAAAAGAGATATGAGGCTATACGACTGTCTGCACTGAACGACCCGGGGCCAGGTTACTAGGCCCTCCCCCCCTATAGGTTCGCCCCCCCCCGCTGCTCTCGTTGGCTACTCATAGTGAAGTGGCTAGACTTGGGGCCTCGGCGCAGTGAGGTCCTGATAAGAACATTACAATAACTAACACGCTTGCGGTCCAATCAGCCAATCATGAAATTTACGATAGTTATGAGCTAACGTTCTGATTGGTTGTCGTACGTCAAGCATGACAAGCTACGTAACGGTGCGTCCTAGCGGCGAGCGCTACTATTGCACGCCGGTGTACAGTGCAGCTGTGTGTTTTTTCACTCTGCTTCAAGTGCTGTGTGCTATACTAGTCAGTAGGTTGTTCCGTGCGGCTCTAACTACTACTATCTGTAGCCGGAGTACGGGCGAGCTCGGCTATATCTAGCGAGTGAGGTGCGAGCAGCGAGATATAGCCGCGCTGTGTAATCGATAGGAGTGCAAGTTCGAGTGAAGGATAGGACGACCCATCGGTACGATCCACAACGGTACGCTCTTGTTGTTGTATTGTTGCGTACAGTACTAGATCTACTTGTATTATTAGCTCTGTTTGCGGATACACAGTCAGTGATATTCTATTCACGGCGCACCGTTCAGCTATTTAGTTAGATAAACTTTCACAGTTCAAGTTTTCTCGGGTACGTTCTACACGATTATTAATAAGGAGTAATTACTTGGAGTAAAACTGATCGTTCTTTGTGAATATCGTTGAAGGCAAGTTTGCTGACACATACTAATTGCTTGGGCCTGGTTAATTAGTACGCGCCTAGCTCTAGCTCTCGCTGTATGATAGATCAATATGTTGTTGCTATATTGATCGCGCAGTAAAGCTCATGTTTTCTAGTATTCTAAAACAAGAAAGATGCATGTGATAGTATGAACCTTGCAAATGCGTCGATCAGCTGATCCTCAGTTATGCAGTGATAGTTTGCTCAACTTTCCCAAACTCTCTGTTGTTAATAATTAGAACCTGAGATTTGTGAAGTCGATTCGCATTTAGACGATATTGATCGATATTATTGGTTGACTATGAATAGAGATATTTGTGCTGAGATTGCAAGAATTAAAGGTGTTCAACATTTAAAGACTGTAACAGTTTCTCTCTTGCCCGTTCTGCGCCGATGCCGCTTAACCATGCGTTTGTTGCACAAACTTTTTATCTGGACATTACATTACATGATGTAAGATGATATTAATAATATTAATACATAGAGTTATATAATCGTTTTCTTGGGAAATTTTAGTGGAATTGTGAGTATATCAATGATTATGTTTATTAATTAAAATTTAATAGGTTAAATTGGCAGTTTCTAGCCAACTTCAATTCGCCTGGTGATAATTATTTACAACTGCAGACTGTAGGACAATATTTAATGACGATGACGATTTGTATTTTTCTGGTTTTTGCAATATGTTTTAATTTTTAATTATATTTTTAAATATGCATTGTTGTACTATTTTTTGAAGTTTTTACATAGAGCTCTATATTAAAAATTCTTTCAATTAGTAACAGCGATTTTGGATTAACTTTAGTTTAATTAAATTTTTTTAATTTTCTACAGGCATTTCAATTTTATTTTTAGAAGGAGATTCATTCAAAATCCTGATATTGATATTTCAACTTTTGCTGTGCTTTTAATGTGTTTTTTAAAATCAAATACGAGTGGTGCATTGTAAAATAGTATTGCAAAATATAAGTAGTATTCTGTAGTACCCCATTATAACATTTTCTGTACGTTACTGGTCTTATTGGCGAGAAACAGAGAAAATTATATATGGAGCCCAAGAGAATATATGTGGAACCTGGTGCAGTGGTAACATTTTGGTATTGTTTTCATCTGCCTCGTTTCTTCTGGGACACCTTTTAATCAGTATTTAGTCTGCAAGTTTGAGTCTACAGTGTCTACACACCTCTGATCAGCCTAGGTGTCCTCTGAATTTTGCCCAACTAGGAAATTTCGGAGGATGTCGTAATTTTGTAACTAACGCAGTCGTCCTGTCTGGGAGGCGAACCTCGACCGGTTTGTACTGCTAGCTTGTTGGCGCTGCATGCTAACCATTGGTCCAGACAGCAGGCCCAATTCAGCAGCATTCGTAACTCTTTCGATGACGACTCCACGTGTTTCTGGTTCATGTACCCCATGTAGCCAGGCGTTCAAGCTTTGTGTCACTACTATTGTGCTTAGAGTAATATTTTTAAATAAGAAAAAAATTAATAGAAGAATGTATACAATTGTGAGCTATTGAAAGCCGTTAGAGTCCAGAACATGTACAGGAGGGCAGCGGGAATCTACTTGTTATAATTTCGTATTCCCTAGATGATTTGTGTCATTGAAACGCGCACCTGATCGGACCTGTTCCTAGACAGAGCGTCGTCATCTATTGTTTCGCATGAAAGTTTCTGTAATAATTTTTCTAGCAACCAAAGTATTTGTGGCCTGCTCTTGTTTTTGAATAGTTGATAATACTTTCTGATCCTACCTACTCAACTCGATCTTGTACTCTCTATAGGAGAATTTGTTGAAAATTCACTAAACTGGAACAATGGTTTTTAGCATAAATCATACATACAAGGCTACAGCAAAAGATTACAACGATTTCAAGCGGAAGATATCAGACAGTATCAGATTGTGTAAGACTGTCTCTGCAGGTCTGATTTATTAGTCGATCAACCGTAGTCAGAGTTGTATCTATCAATATCTTTAGCTGTATCTCTCACCGTATCTCTAACCATATCTCTGTGTCTGTGTCTCTACCATGCTGTGTCATGTGATGGTCTGCCTGTAAGGAACTAGTAAGATACCCGGTGGCTGAGCTGCGCGTGCGACTGGTAATAAATGTATCGAGATGAAAATCTCTCCCGCGTTCTGCGCGGCGGCTGATAGACTCCATGAACTCTTTCTTTCTTTGCCTAATGGTTGAATATATTTAATTTATTTTAACTTGCAAAAAAGGTTCGTCTTACTGGCTGGCACTAGTACTCTGTGAGCCCCAACTCGATCGGTGAATATAATCGGTGCGCACTCGTTTTGCGTCTCTACTCGCGATTGTTGCCGAGTAGGTCTGTACCGGTCAGACCTAGGATCTGTACTCGATGATTCTTTCAGTCTGCTTTCAGTTGTGTACAGTATTGTTTATATTTATATAGATCCCTTCGTCTGGCTGTTTGTCTTTTGTATCTTGTATTTTGTTGTGTTTTTTGTTAGGCTTACTTTTTTGGGTGCGATTACTGTTAACTTGCTTGATATTCTTCGATTTTTTCGTAAGTTTCCATCCTTCAGCTTGTAGTCTTTAACAATTTGTCTTAGTCTCTGTAATTATTGTACATCCTTATATAACTGACGATAAATTCTGAATGTAACTTGGTTTGAAAAATATGAAGGAATACGGCTTTCAAATTGTTCAATCTATCGTCAAATTTACGATCTGTTTTATGTTTTCGATTCCAACATCAGGGAACTTTGATGCAGATTCATGGGCTTTGTAATAACGATGCCAACATTCTACATGATATTGGCTTTCGTCGCAACAGATAGTACTGCCTGTAGGTTTAACCTTCTATAAAACAGTTATATAATGTGTAAACATCACTTCGATAGACGCTTTGTTATAATAAAGTGTGAATGTATTCAATATAATGTAATACAGACCAGGCCGTTTTATGGGTGTGCGCATTGCCCAGTAAGCTGTTGTCCAAGACAGCGTTTCTTACTTCTAGCAATTTGTTAAACCTGTAATGTACAGACGATACAGTAAAATATAAATAATTTTCTGTGCAAGACCGTGGCTGAAGCTTAACGAGTTGAATTTTCTCATATTTTATTGTAATAGCTTGATGTAATATAGTTTGGAAATTATATTAATGTGCACTTTTTATCTGCACAATGTTCTCTCTCTCTCTCTCTCTCTCTCTCTCTCTCTCTCTCTCTCTCTCTCTCTCTGTCT
>JAQFYQ010001586.1:0-13034 GCA_034694885.1 Buchholzia appendiculata | reverse complement strand
CTACTTTCCTATATATTCTAAATCTACCTACTAATAACACCCTCCGGGCTCCAGACCTAACTGCTCACTTACTTCCCAACCTATCTAACTATCTACCTATCGACTCACCTAGATACATATCGATCTGCCTACCTACCTGCTTATATCTGTCTAGCTTCATATATGTTTAGCACTTTCACTTTGAAACTTTCCTTTTGTCAATAACTTACGTAATGGACAATAATCTTGTAATAATTACTCATTATACTGTGCGCGTCATTATTTGATTAGTCTCTATACATTTTGATGTTTTGTATACACCGTATACTATGGGCTGCAACACATGAAGTGGTAGTCTCGAAGGGAAAGTATGAAAGATGTTCCGGTAGTTGCAATGTTGTGTATTGGGGATTCGAGGGAGGGGAGTGCGAGGTAGGGGTTGTCAGGAGATTGGGGGATGACTGTGAGGTTGGATGTTGTAAGACTGAAGGAAGGCACATTTGTTGTGTATTATTGGATCGCTTCGACGGCTCTGATAGTCCACAACTCTCAACACTGGCGGTGAGAGCGAGCGCTGTCGACAGGCAAGCAACGAGTCGCGTCTGCGGTCAGCACCAGGTTCCAATTAACCGTCCTTCTCGTCTGTCGACGTTAGTGCCGCCCACCGAGATCGCAGTTCACCGTCAGTTTCATCCTCCGTAACGAAAGTTTCGCTCGCTAAGAATTGATTCAACGTTTTTCCACTTGCGCATCAGCTCGCTAACTCGCTGTCACATTCCTATTTCTCAGTTTTCATCCCGGTCGGAAGAATCTCTGCTTTTCACGCTCATCTATACACCGCCTCAGATAGAGATGTGTGGGGAATTGGATTGAGCCTTTCATTGTAATAACAGAATTTCTTCTTCTTCGCATGTGATATTAATAACGTAATTAATCGCATTTTTATTCCTAGATTCTTCGAAATAAGATATTACGTACATATTGAATAATTTCTAAAGCACAGATTCAATAGTTGACTGATAAATATTAGGATCATGTCCGTATTTGAGAGTTAATGTCAACGCTCAAATTTATTTAATTGTCGCCTCATTGACACAAACTCCGTCTGAAATTAAAAAAAAGAAAAAAAGGTGTGTTTAATTTCAAGCATGACAGACGCACACAAGTTACAGATATAAGTACATACGAAATACGGCCTACCGGCTAGGACACGCAGGTCTGCTTCACAGTAGGTTCGTCAACGGCCTAAGAGCTGGACTCCTGGTACGGCCATGCCAGGAGTAGGGTAGGGAGATATCGTAGGTAAGAATCTTAAGTTTAGGGTGGGCTTGAGTGGCATTTACATTTTCCAAAAATTTTGCCCTGACCCATTTCTCTGATTGCACTCAAACTCAAATAAAAATAATATTTGTTGTAAATCGTATCCAGTCAGTGTTGCCAGTTTCGCAGTTTTCCCGCCCAATAGGGCTGCTTTCTGTCGAGTTGCGGTTATTTTGGCAGTGGTTGCCGGTTGCGGTTTTTTGGGCTGCTATTCAAGCTAAGAGGTTGCGGTTTTGGGCTGCTTTTAATCTTAGTGGCGATTTTTGGGCTATTTTTGACTAGTGGCGGTTTTGGGCTATTTTTCTCAAAAAATTCTCGTCGCCACCCCCCCCCGCTCTTCGGAAAAATTAAAAATTTCTCGTCGCCAGACTCGCCACGCACTCCCCCCCCCGCTCGTCAGACAATCTCGATGAAAAAATTCTAACTTTCTCCTCCTAAAAATGCATATAATTTTATTTTTGACGGTATTTTGACCGTTTTTTAAATTTAATTGGGCGACTTTTTGGGCTGATTGTTTAAAATTTTTCTTGTTTTGGGTTGGTTTTGGACCCCGAAGTTGCGGTTTTTCAAGAAATCACCTGGCAACCCTGTATCCAGTGAATCCTTCGCTACGATTGGTCGGTGCGATGTGTGATTCTCTGCTTGTAAGTTTCTGGCGTTGAGGTTAAGAGGTTTATAAACATGGCAGGGTTGTCACAGCTGAGAGCTGCCGGTCTGCATCTCTGCCTAAATCCGGCAAGTCACGTGACACGTCTCAACCAATCACTGCTCTCTCATTCAGGTCAGTAATCGTCAGCCAGTCCTCGCACCACCGTCAACATGCGTGCGAGTTGTGTACAGTATGCACACACACACGGTGTGTACAGTTTGTGACCCCGTACAGAGGTTTCGATATCCTGATGTAATAATTTGTTAAAGGGGGGGGGGCGCTCCAGGGGTATTGGGGGTGTTTCCATGTTTTAAATTAGAGGTGAATATCGTAACGCAAACGCATTACAGAATTAATAATTTTGTTTTTGGATTAGTTTGACTTAACGATATGTAGGCTAAAGTGCAAAAGTTGACTTCTCGAAGTTAATGACCCTTTCAGGGTTAGATGACATCACACTGCATTTTTTTAAATTTGATAATGCAGAGATTAAATGGTCGGATGCCCTTCTTGGCACAAACAATCATATTACCATTTTGACCATATGTAGGATCACTCTGGGCTTATATTAACACTCGTTTGCTTAACTTTGTTCAAAAGTACTTTCTTGTCATTTATCTCTGTGAATTAATACTATTTATGTAGTCAATGATATATTGAATGATATATGATATTTACTATATTTTAACACGTTGTTCGTTGCTTGGTGTTGTAGTGCGCGTTTGTTCTCGACTACGATATATATCAACATCTCGGAGAATGCAAGGTGAGATTGCTTGATAAATCTCTAACATTGGTTCCATATCAGTTATGCTTAATTTTTATTCTTGTGGAAATAAAATGTACTACTTTTTATTGTAAGCTTCAGCTTACAAGCTATGGATTAATTATTTACAGATAATTTGGACATAATTATAGTTATGCTACTGTCACAAAACATGATTTATGAATTAAACTTGGACAAAGAATGATTTTATTATGAAAGAGAATCTTTATGAATGATGGCTCTTTGACATTTTACTCAAGTTTATAAGATTTTTCATTGGTCTAAATTTATTGTGATCATTGAAATTGACTGAATGTTCAACTGTGGGTTGTTGTTGAATGTTGACTGTAAGTTGTATGTATAGAGATATGTTCTGATTGTATGCCCATTGTGTATTTCCAGGTGAACATGTAAAGTACGCCATCAAGAATGACGTCGGCGTTGTTACCCTCGATTCTCCCGGGAAGGTTTGCTGGATTGGCTGTTGTCTATTTTGTTATAATTTTATATAACCTCATGAATTTATATATCTGTTCTTGCATTCGTTTGGTGTCTTCCATATGTCCTGGTCAGTTTGTATCGCCAATTGGTGTCTATTTTTGATATCTTTTTGCACTGAACTGTAATGTGCTGCAAAGTATTTAATTTGTTTTTTTCTTTCACTTCCATCAAGCCGTTCATTGCAGGTCAACCTCCGAATAAACTTCTCTACTTTATTTCGAAGAAGGGAGAAGAGCGAAATCTTGCTATATATTGTTATGATGAGAAATACACTGCTTATTTTAATTTATTTTAATTATTTTATATGTTATATTTTATTTATCAGGGCTCCTTCTGACGCCACTGCCTGTTGTTGTTTGGCTAGATATTGATATGTTGAAGTTAATGATATTGTATAAATTTGTAACAAATTTGACAGTA
Organism: Buchholzia appendiculata; assembly: GCA_034694885.1. Lineage (NCBI taxonomy): Eukaryota > Metazoa > Annelida > Clitellata > Enchytraeida > Enchytraeidae > Buchholzia > Buchholzia appendiculata. Next base: position 9,399 of record JAQFYQ010001586.1, on the reverse strand, counting down.
TATGCAAAGTTTTATTGAATCCCATTGAGATCATCTGATTCCGTTTGTTTCGGTTACATTCAGATGAACACACTCAACTTTGCTGTGATGAAAGAAGTGAAAGAAGTGTTCCAGCAGATAGCCGGCGACTCTCGAGTGAAAGCCGTTGTTGTGATATCGGCTAAGCCGGACTGTTTCATTGCCGGTGCCGACATTAAGTAAGTCGTGTACTAGTTACGTGAAGCTGTTTGGCGAGGTCTGTGATACTTGTAAAGTTTTAATATTAAGTGACACGAAGCTTTAGTTTTTATGTTGCTTTAGTCTTGGAAGTGAAGCTGTGTGATGAACAGTAATGCTTTAGATGATCTTCTTTCTTTGTTTAATTTCACTCAGCTTGCATTTGAGCTTATGTTAAAAACTTTAAAAAAATGTGTCTGAATTTGATATCTTTAGTTAATTCTTCTGAAATTTGAAGTTAGCTTCATAATTTATTATTTTTTGACACGATAGTTAGTTGAGGATGTCATGGCTAATCATATGTTAGTTTGCATCCTAATCGTTTAGGTCATAAATATCCTTGTTTGGAGCGCATTGAGGATTTTCCTCCACATTGAGAAACGAGTTGTTGACAAGCACACTCACTATGATTAAACTGCTGAGCATGTGCATATGACAGTTTGGATTTTTATTGAAGCAAAGTGGATATGTTGAAAAGCCAGACACAGCTGGGCGTCACATACAAATAGAAAATTCCTAATCTATGATGTTTGAAGCTTTTTCACTTGTACACATGTATGCTTGCTATGTAAAGATCCGTTCTATGCATGTTTCGTACAGCATGCTGGAAGCGTGCAAGACGGCCGAGGAGGCGTTCAACATCTCGACGGATGGACAGAAGATGCTGCAGCATATAGAGGACAGCAAGAAGCCGATTGTAGCAGCCATCATGGGACCGTGCATGGGTGGAGGACTGGAGGTAGAGACAACCTTAGCGTACCTTGCACAGTGCATGTGTGGCTGTATAGGGACTCGGTGAAGTTGTAGCTATTTCATCGTTGTCATCGCTTTAACATCATAATTCACTTTGTTAGAACAATTGAAGCGCCCCTAACAATTTTTCTCATGATTAAAAAGGAAATAATATCATTGACTGTCATCGGGGAAATGTACACTGTTATACAGTAGCATCTGACTAAGTTGCATTTGTTGCGAGTGAACCAGGTGTTGTGTAATAAAATACCTTGTCTTGTAATTACCATACTAGGCGTCTTGTGAAGAACGTGGAGAAACGAAGCAAGTCTCTTGTCTTCACAACTGTCCCAGGCGTGGATGTAGTGAGGCATTTCACTTGTTTAGAAGTTTAACGAATATTTGGTTATAAGTTTAATTCAACACACCGAGTCCAGACTTTGTGTGTTTAATCTAAGTCCAGACTTTGTTAAGGTCTCGATTCCAGGACCTCCAAAACATAAGACCATTTCTTTTCTTTAATTTTCCAGGTTTTGCAAACAGATAAACCGATCCATAATGTCGTTGCTTGTAAAAAAGTTGATGACTTGCTTTAATGCAATTTGGGTACATTTTTATTTGAAAGTATGTTTGCATTTTTGTATTTGTACTTATTGTTTAGTTTGTTTTAATTTTTTATATGGAACTATTTCTATTTCTTTTTGCCAGCATCTTTCTTTGTTATCTTTACTTGTTTGGTTCTGTTTCTTTATGTCATTTGTGTGTATGTTTGTTTGGATAGGTGGCGCTGGCGTGTCACTACCGTATCGCAGTGAACACGAGAAAGACGCAGCTGGCTGTCCCTGAGGTGCAGCTCGGTCTGCTGCCCGGCGGCGGGGGAACTCAGCGGCTGCCTAAACTTGTACGTGATCTTGTAGACTTTGATTTGTCTTGAAAATGTTAATATCTGCAACTATTTAAGGTTGGAAATATTTCGCTGCCACAACAGCTTAAACTGAGCTAAAAAGAAAATGTGTCTGTTTTCTTTTTACTTTATGTTGTTGTGGCAGCGAAATATTTGTATAATGTTATGATTTGAATCTTAATAGCTGATATATGTTAGATATTTTACTTCCAGTTTGATCTTTTAGCTGGAAAGTTTGAGAGCTCACACCAGTTTCATCCAATAGTTGACAATGTTTTCAGTTTTCTTGGGAACATGATGTGAAGCTGCTCATGTTAGTTGTGGTTATTTTAAGTCAGCTAATTGTTGTTGGCTGATGACTTGTACACTTAATTCGGTTTAAGCTTGAATTGTTAAGTGATAGAAGGCGGTTTAATTCAGTTGAATGAATTGCTGGCTGATTCGTCAAACTGTGTCAGTCAGTTTATTGTGTTGACTTTGATGGTTCTGACAGCTTAAGCCAGATACTGGTAGTATCAGCTGGAAGATTAGACAGTTAAGTCAGATACTGGTAGTATCAGCTGGAAGATCAGATAGTTAAGTCAGATACTGGTAGTATCAGCTGGAAGATCAGACAGTTAAGTCAGATACTGGTAGTATCAGCTGGAAGATCAGACAGTTTAAGCCAGATACTTTTAGCATCAGCTGGAAGATCAGACTGTTTATGCTAGTTGCTTGTAGTATCAGCTGGAAGATCAGACTGCTAAAGCCAGATACTTGTAGTACTTAGCTGGTTACTAAGACAGTTTAAGCCAAATACTTGTAGTAATAGCTCATAACTCGGTCAGTTTAAGCCAAATACTTGTAAACTGGTAGTATCAGCTGGTAACTCGGAAATTTTAAACCAGATACCTGTAGTATCAGCTGGTAACTCGGAAAGTTTAAACCAGATACTTGTAAGTTTTAGTAATCAGCTGGAAGCTCTTTCAATTTAAACCGCTTCAGCTGCCTGTATAGTGAGCTAGTAGGTGTCAGTTAAGTCATTTACGTACTCGTCTGATGGCAGAAATGGTTTAACATTGGTTAACTGTTTTGATAGGTTCCTATCGACCAAGCGTTTGACATGATGCTGACTGGTAAGACTATCCGTGCTGACAAGGCGAAGAAGATGGGACTGGTCGACCAGGTCGTCAACTCTCTCGGTCCTGGCATCTTGCCAGCTGACGAGAGGACGAGGGATTACCTGGAGGAGGTGGCCATCCAGACAGCCAGGTGTGTTCTTTGGTTGCCTGGTCTATTTAAGGTGTTATGAGCGATTGCTATGTGAACATCATGGGTTTTGTCAAAGTGACCAGTTTAAATACGTTCAAAAACAAGCTTTTCAAATCGGCTAACTGTATGTAGTTGTTTCAGTTCTATTTTGTGTTACAACAAAAGTAGGTGTATTTCGGGTAGAATATACAGGATATATGAATATATAAATCTTGGATACATACAATACATAATTATATACACACGTCGTACAATGCCTACATACATGTACGGATGTACATATGTTGATACGTACAACATACATGCTTATGCATGTATGTTGGTCATACAGAAGTGTATATGTAAGTTTTCATATAGTTTGCTTAAATAAATACATGCAGATTAATATTTCTCATGATGTTGATGCTTGACAGAATTTTTTTTAGTTACAAGAAGTCAGCGATATCTATAGTCAATCATCATGCTGATCAAATTTACTTTTGATATATTGTTCATGTTTGAGAATGTTCAACAGTGTGTCGTGTATTGTCTGTTTAGTGGTCTTGCTAATGGGACGTTAAAGAAAGTGCCTCGAAGCCCGTCTCTAATGGAGAGTAAGTCAACTGTTACTCTCGTTTTGTACATACACCAGGGCCGTGTTTAAGGGGGTTTTCGGGTCAAACCACTCCCCCCCCCCCCCAATTTTTTTAAAATTTACTTACAATTTATGATGTTTTGGGAAGACATTTTTGTAAAAAGATCGTTAAATTTTTTTGAAAGTCAATTTTGGGATTATTTTTATACTTCTAAACCCCCAAAAATGGAATCCTGGCTATGTCCCTGACACACACAGTACACGCGTGTGATTTATATTATCTGTGTTCATGATGACGCGAGTCTTTTATTCATGACTGTTGTTTTGTATTGTGCATAATTGTTGTCGCAGAGTGTCACCGTACTTGTATACCGTACTTGCTGTGTTCTTCCATGTACTCGACAAGATGCACAAGATGAGATTATTTGTGTCAGGAAGGCGTCTGATGGGAGAGGCATCCGATAGGAAAGATTTTGCCTCGTTAAATCCAGATGGAAGTATGACGAACACTTGTATAGTTGTTGATCAACCTTAGCTTTCTCCGCCACATATACCCTGTTTAGTTGTGGAAGGTTTTGGTGACTTTTGAATCAATCAAAGAAATGTTAATGATGATGTTGAAATACCCTGATTTATTATGTATGTTATCAGTTTTGAATAGTGGTTGTGGAAATCGGTATATGAAAATTTCCGATTTTTGAAATGTTCTAGTTTTTTTCCTACTCAGATTAATTCTTTCTTTATCTGCATTTTGTGGTTATAATTACCTTTCCTGGTGTGATAAATCTAACTACTTTCAATTCTAATTAAATATAATATCCTTGATTGATGAAATACGACTAGATATTGAGAAAGTGTACAATGGGAGAACAGCATTGAATCGGTTCATTCAGACTGGTACTTATATGCAGACATGTAGAGAGAGAGACATTGTGTTGTAGTTGAAGGATTTAAGTTCAAATGTTAAAGTTCTAGATTCAGTTTGCTGTAATAAAGTTGATGAGGGTTTTGTCGAGGATAGCTATCTTAATTGAGACAATGCCTTGATAGTTAAGTTTGTATTCTACTAATGAAAACAAGTTGTTTATATTTATTGGTTTTGTTTTATTTTGTATCAGTTTGTTTGCTGTGTGAGCAGTGCAGTCATGGGCAAATCTCAAATCTTTACCTAAAAAGATTTAAATCTTTAGGGTCAAATCAAATCCCAAATCTCATGGATGTCCAATCAAAGTTCAAATTTTTTCCTTCAAATCAAATCTCAAATCCTGCGACAATTTTTTTTTACATGTTTGAAAAACCGAAAGTCGAAAAGTTTTAAAAGTTGAAGTTGAAGATTTGTCTTCTGTTGCAGTAATTTCTTATCTATTCTCTGGCTAAAAGTATTTAAGATTGTTCTTTGATTTTTTTTATGATCGATTGTATAATTATCCACTGTAGTTTTCAGTTATCCTATTTTGGCGTATAACCTCCTAATTTTTTGAAAAACAGAGTGATTCAGCGTTTATTTAAAAAGTGAATGTGACATTTAAAATGCTGGATCGTCATTGATCAACATAATGAATGAGGAACTCGTGGGAATTTGCTTTGTTTATTGCTAACTTCCACTGACTGAGGAAAGATATCTTTCAGGTCCCTAACTCCTTCACTTTGAGACTGATGTCTCGGTGAGCTTACCCTCTGAAGTTGACCAGTCTAAGACTGATTCATTGATTCATTGAATCATCATAGGTTTTGCAGGCACAATCCAGTCCCGCTGGGGCCTCTAGTGGTGTGTGATATAGGCGAAGAATTGTTGCTGTAAACTTACTGTTGGTTCATCGTATGAATATCTACTTGACTTTAAGTAGACTTGCAGTGACTCGGGGTCATGTGTGATACATATCGGAGACTTATGATAAATCTGTGCAACATAATGCCCCTCATTTCAACAATTAACCTTTTTCTTACATTTCATCGGATTGTCCCTGCGTAATTACCATAATGTAATCATAGGAACTGTTTTATTTCTGCTAGCTTTTCTGGACAGTTTTAATCCAGGATCAATGCTTGCTCATATTTGTTGAGTCAGCCAGTGTTAGTCAGAAAAGCATCGAGTTTTAGGGTGTGGTCGTCGAGCGGCCGGACCGGGCTGGACCGGTATTGTGGGCGGAGTTTCGAGGTTTTCGAGAAGACCTAGTACCTCATTGCATATGTAAATCATGCGTGTAGGTCGCTATTCATCACGTGTAAAAAAGATCTAGGTCAGACTTATTGGTACGAGCTGAAAGGTGGTACCAGCTAGAGCCGCGCTTGTTTATGTTCTTGTTCATTGCGCAAATTACTATCACGTGATCGGACAGACCTCTTGTAGGATCTTTTCAGGATTTCAAGAAGATCGAGTTAAAAATAGAATTTGTTGTTAGTATCGAAATTATTTGTTTCGATTGGTTCATGGGCGGGGTATACAGGTATTGCGCAATTTTAGCCCTAGTCTTCGCAGAGCCGCTCGACGACCACACCCTATGACGTCATGTATGACGTCATGTATGACGTCATGTATGACGTCATGTATGACGTCATGTATGACGTCACGTATGACGTCACATATGACGGCATGTATGACGGCATGTATGACGGCATGTATGACGGCATGTATGACGGCATGTATGACGGCATGTATAACTGTACATCATTTAACTCATCAGCAATCGCCACTTCATCAACATTGGCATTATAATATACAGTATTGCGCAATACGATTATTAGTTCATTATTTTTAGCAGGCGACAGAATATACTTTAATGCACGCCAACCAATCGTTGATGACGTTGAAGACGCAGAATACATAGGCTGGATATTCGACATACCATTCGACATGCCATATTCGACAGATACGGTCCTCCCGACCATACAGGTAAACAATCTATCGGTGTTAACAATCCAGCTAAACAATCTAGGTAAACAATCCAGGGAAACAAACCAGGTAAACGAGCTGCAGCTAAACAATATAGGTAAACAATCTAGGTAAACAATATAGCTAAACAATCCAGCTAAACAAGCCAGGTAAACAAGCCAGGTAAACAACGTAGGTAAACAATCCAGGTAAACAAACCAGGTAAACAATACAGGTAAACAATCCAGGTAAACAACGTAGGTAAACAATCCAGGTAAACAAGCCAGGTAAACAATCCAGGTAAACAATCCAGATAAACAAGCCATTTTAAATGTGTTGATTACTATCGGAACTTTATCAAGGCCATAAGCTGTGACAAGGCCATAAACTGTCACGAGTTTGTGCACAGCCTATCAACAGGGAAAACTTTAGTTATTTTTTGCCAGAATTTCATATCTTAATTTATATTTTATTTTATAATTCTGTTTCTATCGATCTTATTTATGATTCTAGTTTTACCATTCAGCCCCAAAGTCTGCCCTATATTAATGGATCCGCTTAGATGTACACCGACTACAGAAATGTATTTAATTGTATTGTATTTAATTCCAAATGTGACACAATTCAGTACATTAAAAACATTTCCAGTAGTCAGGTTTAAAAGTCAAATTTTAGGAATAAAAGGTACTCGGATGTACACTCAATTTATCCCTAACGTAGCCTACAACTGCAAGAGAGCACAGTTCAAACGCAAGTACATACACATTGCAATAAAAACACACTGACCATCAATACATACAACTTACACTAAATACATACAATGATATAAACTGAACTTTAAAAGCAACAAATAAAAACAAACTACACACCGCATGATAAAAAACAATCTGATGTACATCATCCACATCACCAGTACACATCATATACTGTGACATCTGAATCAGGAATCGTCTTCATATAGACTGCTTGCGGTATATCTACACATCGCCGTCGTAATGTAATAATTACGTTTATTGAGTGCAGGATTTGCAAGTAATAAGCTTTGACAAGTTCGGTCAACACAGAGCCACCGTCCTTGAAAGACGAGAGACGACGACGATGATGATGACAACGATGATGACTGCGTTCAATGCGTTTCTTATACGCACGCCGAACACGTTTTATTTCGTTCTTTTTCAGCAAACAAAACGTCTATAGAGAGAGAGAGATAGAAAATGCGTTTGAAGCCTCTGCGTAATCATTCAAACTTGCTTGCACTGAACTAGACAAATCGCACTGACAACAGAAACGCGTTCCGACGCGCAAGAACGAGCCGACAGACCGGGCAACAAATGCGCACAGCAAAGAGACGATCACTCGTGGAACACTTTTCTTGTTATAATTATAAAAACATTCATCGGACGATATAAATTCAATGAAAATGTAGTAACAAAAAGCGTCCATGGCAGCCTAAATAGCTGTGAGATTTTATCAAATCATTACGACACCAAACAATGCCTTGCTTGAACAGTTTAAGTGCTTAAGATACTGGCATTTCTCTAGCCGATGTCAATTCGGCATAATTACTCAATTGAATTGCTCTAGCTAACGGTATGCGCTTTTGTCGCTCGGTTCTCGGGCGCCTCAGCGCTATAATCCAAAGTGTACGCTGCGTATTTGCAGTACACCTGAAATGTGTCGCCCCGTCACGCTTGAGGTCCCACGCTGGCGACCATGGATTCCAGCTGACGACGTCACTCGTCACCCCCTTTGCCGTGCACCCCCTTGCCTTGCACCACCACCGCCACTGCCGCCACCACAGCGTTGAATCATTAGCGAAGCTGTGGCAGAGGCAGCTGTAACAGTTGTGTTGGGGCATTAAAAGGAGCAATAGCAGAGGTTTTCAAAAACAATGCGATGCTTATAATTAGTACTATTATTTTTTAATTGCATATTTATTCACATAATATATTCATATATATTCATAGTATTAGTGGCAGTGTCATGAACTAAGGTATTAACATTTTAGTGTTTAGTGTTATACCTGCTAGGACAAAAGTTTAACAATTTTCCAATACTAATAAGAGACGAAAAACACAATAATGAATAAATAACTGGTTTTAATAGAAATTAGTAAAACGCAAAGCCTCGCCAAACTGCATCACTATTTAAATTATATTATTTCCTGGTCTTTACGCCAAACGTTGTCGCAGGAAAATACGTTCCATTCCATATCTTTCTGTGGCAATATTTCGTCGCTGATTGCAAACTCTCTATTTGTTAATATTCTGAAAACCTTATTTTAAACAATAAAATAAAATTACCTATGGATGAGGCTGTATGGGAACATCCACAATATACTATCCTTTACTCTATAAAGTAAAAATACCATAGATGTGATTTAGGCAGACAACTTTGGAGGCATGTCCGTAATTTACCTTATAAATGGTACAGTTTTATAAATGTTATAGTCGAATATTGTACTGCGTTTTATTACTATCATATCGAGCAAATTTTTTACTTATAAGATGAATTAAACGGTTAATTGTTGTAAGCGAATCAGTCCCGTAGCCAGGAATTTCTTCTTGGGCAGGCTAGGTGAACTATGTGGTAGAGCCGGGCAGGCTTATGGAAAAAACACGTGTCAACGAAGAAATCTGACTAGGAGTCGTACTTTCTAAATCTGTTACTGCTGAATAGTACAAATTATTACAATTATTTAGGCTCAACAACAAAGGAATTTTAGTCACATGACTCACGATACAGCATTGCATTAGATTGGCACCAGTATTGGAACATGTTCAGTCAAATTTTAATTTTTCATCTCAGAAATTAGGCCTAATTGTAGTTAAATGTGTAGTCTACGTGATT
>JAQFYQ010001585.1:0-13037 GCA_034694885.1 Buchholzia appendiculata | reverse complement strand
GGAAAGGCCGTTCCTAATAATTTGCATTTAAACTATATATAATTAATTTTTAATTTAATTTATCATGTAAATTATCAAGTAGCCTCAATTAATTAATTATTATGTAAATTTGTTTTTCCAGTGGATGTTGTGATAAATGTGGTGGCAACGTTTTATGAACGTTGATGATGAACGTCGTTGGTGATGAATGTTGCATGATAGAACGTTTTAATTTCTGGTTTATTTGACTTGTCACATACGGTAGTCGAAAATTTAAGAGCGGCCTATCATAGCGTGAGCTAAGAAAAACTTGGCTGGGTCACTCTCTGATTTATGATTACTTTATTTCACTTTTCACTTAGCTGAAAAGATGGGAGCGGCCAATCAGAGCCTGAACCTGCGGATAACTCTGAAACAAAACGAAAAAAAAATGTTTAGAAATTATTGTAGGCTTCAAAATCGAGAGGCAAAACCTAATATTTAATTGTTTATGCCTCGAGTTTATACGCAAATCTGCAGATATATGCTATATGTCTGCAAATTTAAAAAAGAATATTAAACAATTTTTACAGTTTTAACAATATATTTTAATTCTTAATGCTTTTATGTCTTTTTGTTATGGCTTATACTCAATCTTGTGAAATTCAAATCATTTAATTCAGATAAAATTCTATAAGCGAAGACTGAATCAGATCAATCACAGTTGAGCGGTAAAGAGTTGTGAGCTTACAGCTGTTCAAGATATGTTGATAGCTGTGATCAGGACCGTATTTAATGGGGGTTTCGTGTTCACCCCCCCCCCCCTCCTGAAAGCTGTTGTTATTAACATTTATGATGTTTTGTGAAGAAATTTATGAAAAAAGATCATTAACAAATATAAGATCTACACTCCTCCCCTAGAAATAAAAATTTTGAAAAAAGGTCGTCAAAAATATTCCACCCCCCTCCCAAGATGAAATCCTGGCTACGGCCTTGACTGGCCGGTCATTACATATGTGACCCATTACACTATTTATGTCTCATGCTGCCCTTATCAATCCTAAGTAGCTCCCTCCAAAGCCAGAGCCACCAAATTCTTTGTTTCAGTTACCAAACTGAGCCTAAGAGGCTCGGATTAGAGCTCTGCAAGAATTTGGGAAATATCCAGTCTAGCGAGTTATAATCATACGAGTATAGTTTGTTGATTGTTGACTTTCTAGGATTGACTGCGTAGATAGAAGAACAAGTTGGAATGAGAGCTGGATGTACTGAAAAGTTGGGCATTAAATCTTCCTCGAAAGTGACTATGGCGACTCCAACTCGGGGACGTAACACTGGATCTACAAGTTCATTGCTTTCTTGCACCGAACAACGATCGTTGGAAGATTTCATTCAGACCCTGACGGCTAATAGCTATGCCAAGCAATCCGTAGATGTAGAAAAGAAGGCGAGCGACTTGGATCAAAATTCTGCTGGAACGTCGTCATCCGTTGCAAATGTAGGAACTGATCCGTCCTCAAGTTGTTGTGCTTCTATTCCATTGCCGTCTGGTAGCAGTGAACAGTGGATTATAGTTCCCACTGACGAGCAAGTGGAAAATCTTATTTTAGATTCAGGAAATATAACGACCAAAGTCAGTGCCATAAATGGCTGTGTTAAACCAAGAGAAGAGAAGGAACGGAAACGCTGTGCGAAAACCCTTCCCTGTTCGTACTGCAGCAGGCTGTTTTCAACTCGCTGGTCTCTTAATGCTCATCTGCGCGGTGCTCATCGGCGCAAGACTCCCGATGCAGCTGAACGTCCGTATGCGTGCAAGCGATGTGCGCAGAGATTCCTGTACAGACATCACCTTGCACAGCATCAAGTCGTGCATACGGGCGAGAAGCTGCATCACTGCGACGTGTGTGACAAGTCGTTTTCTACACCCAGTAATCTGAACACGCACAGGCGCGCGCACGAGGGTGACAAGCGACATCAGTGCATGCATTGTTCGACAAAATTCGTCAGTCGAGACACTCTGAAGAATCACATTTTGAAACACCACGTTGATCAGGAACCGTTTAAATGTGACCAGTGTGATCGGTCGTACATTAAACTTGCGTCTCTGAATCGACACAAGGTCATTCATGAGGACGAGAAGAAGTAAGAATTGCTTTTTCATGGTCGAGTTCACAGCAACGTAAAAATTATAAATATTACAGATATTATCAATAATTGGTACCGTAATTTTTGTATTTGTTATCGATGTAGTGAAAATTAGGAGCATTTAATATTAATTAATCACTTTGTTTGATGTTTAGACAAATTTATCGTACAATCTGAACGTTAAATTTTTCCCATTAATTGCTCATCGCTATTTAGCCTACTTAAATTTGATGTGAGCAATTTCATTTTTACTCAGTTCATTATGGCGTATATTCAAATTCGATATGCAGTCTGGTTTTTGGAGTTCGAGTGCCGAGCTGTGTTGATCATTTTTGTGTTATAGTTGGCTATTGCTTAAAATTTTACCTGATCAGATTAAAATATAATGCTGTCTATGTTAGTCTTGCATTGTAGTTGTAATTTCTTGGGATTTTTTCATTGGTAGGCTGCTGAAGATATGTTACAATTGCTTTGTAAATACAGCATACTTCTGCTTATTTGAGTTCATTTGATGCCCCTGTTTTATTTCATGAATTTGCGTGTTAGACTACAATTCAGTTGCGTATAATTTTTTTTGATATTATCATACATATTTAAAGATAAATCATATGTTTAGCATCAATTTAAAGACATTGCTTGAAGTTGTTAACAGGTAATGTGTTTTATCTGAAGCAGTGTAAATATTGGCAATCACTGAATGATTCGTTGATCATGAAGAGCCGTCTTCGAGTGCTCGGCACTGGCCATTGTCCGAACTAATAATTATAATCGGAAGTCACTAGTATTATTAACAATCGATCAAATGATTTGACATTACGACATTCATATTTATGCTGACAAATGAAGTGTGACGAATAGTTTAGCAATTTCTGGGTGTTCGTATTTTCTGGTTGCTCTTGCTCAGCTGCAGCCAAGAAAATCAAATATATATTTAGCTTTTGAGATTTAAAAATGCTGAAAATTGTGATTGAAAATTGTGACGCGAATAACTTTCATAGATTATAATGCAGCATCTCTAGGACTTGAAACTCTGTCACAGCCATTATCATCTCCTTCTAACAGAATAGTTGCTTCTATTGGTTGTCACCAATGAAGACATGCGGTCGCAAAAATCCAGCCATGGTGTACCCTCAAGGACAACAGCTAAATATCCATAGTACCTATTCTCAGTACTAACAAACTTCTTACGCAGGAATGGTATCTACTATAAACCGGTTATTTTGATGATGCTGATGAAAATAGTTCAAAGTTTTCAAACATGTTTTTCTCGGTTTCTATTGTGTCTTTCTGAGGCGTCCTGTAGTATAATGTATGCTTTTGTTGAGGTTTGTTAAAATTGACCAATTAAATGAAGATGTTCTTATTCTGTTGTGAAAGGGAATGTTAGTACAAATAGTTCAAATTGCTTGTTCTTATAATCTTGTAAACTGTTCGATGCCTTTTGTATCCTTGTTATTTTTTTCATAAAACACTAACAAGTTCTGTCGTGTTTGTTTTCAGATTTCAGTGCTCGGAGTGCTTTCAGTATTTTCACTACTCGTGGGATTTGAAGAATCACATTGTTGCCAAACATTCGAGCGAAAGACTGTACGAATGCATCACGTGCGGACGTAGTTTCAAGACGAAGAGAAGCTTAGAGATGCACCAGCGCACGCACTCCGGTGCCATGTACAAGCACTGTATGAAGTGCGGAAAGTCTTATCGCTCGATCGCAGGCTATGTGACTCATTTGTGTATGACGCCGAAGAATTCAAAGCCATTCGAATGCGATCAATGCGGACAAGAATTTCGTCTTAAGAACTACCTAAAACGTCATCGAATTAGAAAGCACGATCTGGGTGGTGGTCAGCCGTGCACGTACTGCGGGAAACGATTCACCAGCATTACGGATTTAGAAAAGCATGTGAGGTCTCATACTGGAGAACAGCCGTATGCATGCGAGCTCTGTGAAAAAAGGTTCAAGCAGATCGCGCATCTTGAGATGCATATAGTGAGGCATTCTGGCAATAAGGAGTTTGCCTGTGATCGGTGCAACCGTGCCTTCTATTTCAAGCATTTGTTGCAGAGGCATGTAGATTCTGTTCATGATAAACGTAAGACAGTTTCTCGCAAAGCGAACAGTGCCTCTAGGATTTGTGACGATGATTCAACTTCGAGCCAAGGACATGGTCTTAAAAAAGGAAAACATTCAGAAAAAGTCGTTTTAAGCCAGTCTTCTGGAACTAGGAAGAAATGCAAGCCGCTGAAAGATGAGACGAAAAAATATGAAGAAACGGCAATAAAATGTGAAGACGTTTCATTATCAAATGAAATAAGTCGTGACCATTCTTCTAGCAGTAGTCCTAGACGTCGAAGCGAGAGGTTATTTTTGAACAATTTTGAATTTTGAGTTTTAATTAAGATGGCGAGCATTTGATTTTGAGGATGACAGTTGACTTGCATTTCTGGTGCAATGTTTTTTTTACAGATTGGCTTTAATATTTTGTTTTCTTTATTGATTGATGAATTTGATGATGATGATGAACCAGAAATTATTGTCTATATTACAATGATTTATTTTCATAAGTGGTAAGGTTTGATGTGACAATTGTTTAGTCTTGCGATCATCCACAATCGTCGGATCGCAGAAAGACAAGTCAATTGTAGAGAACTTTCTTGGATGAAATAATCGATTATGGCTATATTTTTCCTGTGGAGTTCTACATTTTGGCAATTTTTGTCTAGTACAATTTTGTAGTCTGATCATTGACTAAAATAATGAATTTCCTTACTGGTGGAAATGGTCGGCATTAATCGTTTATAGTCTATTATTATTCGCTTTCGTAATATGTCTGACATTGTCGGTGGTGAACAGACGTATAGAGTACTATAGACGTTGACTTGTTTCCCAGAGGGCTCATTATGGCTGGATTTTTACGACTGTGTACCCTTGTTAATGCCGACTTGTACCGGGAATCGGGTGATTTCCTTTTCTTATAAATAGTTATTCTGCTCTTCAATTCGGTGGTGGTGGTGGTGGCAAGCACAAGCTATTATTGCTCATGATTTGTGATTGTTCTTTTCAGTTCAGGAATTACAGTTCAGTTGTACTAGTGAAAGCATGTTGAGAGCGATCAGTTGAAGACTGAAGGCTTATTGTTTTCTTCTTTCTTGTGTGATTAAGTGATTTCAGTATATTAGAGTATAATTTATTTGGAGTCAGAGTTACAGAGGTTACCAATATACCAGTGACCAACTGAGCATCATCTTCTGTGTAATTGTCATTTTCATGTATAGGTTTCTTTGCAATATTATATAAGGTATTTTTTAGTTAAGCTGTGGTTTGTCTTCTTGTATCGTCATTTATCATTTCCTGTCAGTGTTGGTACTTGATTGTCAACTATTTCTTTCACAAGATATTTGTGCTGAGCACAGGGATGGACTTGATAGTGTCCGTAAGGGCTCATTGTGGCTGTTTTTATGACCGTACGCCCGTGCTGACACCAACCCATACGGGGGGGGGATTCCATTCCTCAATTGAAGTTTTCTGTTCTGTGATATGGTAATGATAGATTCATGCACAGGCTGACGATCATCATGCGAGTACAACCAAAGAGCAAATGATAGTGGTATATACTACTACACGCTGCATCTGATCAGACTACTAACCCTTAGTCACCTCATATGACATGCACTTTACTGAACCGTGCAGCAGCAGTATTCAAAATTTTTCATCCTAGTACTTAGGGTCAAATCTTGTCTGCTATTAACTGATTTTGGAAAAGTAGGTCCACTATGTGTATATATTTTTTTATTTTATTCAATATGGTCTGTACTTCTAATTATAAACAGTTCGAATTGCCGTTGTGATCTTATTATTGTCATAAAATCGTCATTGTTTCATTTGTTAATGATTTATTTGTAGAAGCCACTGGTTTGTTGCAAGTACGTGTATGGCATATTTTATAACCAGGATGGCTCCTTTTTCAATGAAAGAGAATGCACCAAAGGTAGTTTAATGTATATCTAGGGCCTAGCTATATGTAATTTAATTCATTCGTTGTTAACTAAAAGATCACTGTTCACTTCATTGCAGTTTTTGAGTTGTTTAGACTCGTAATGTAAATATTGCTCCAATATAATTGTTAGTACTTACTGTATAAAGTTACTATGTTCATAGTACTATACTATGTCCATACTATGTTCTTCGTCAAATGAAGTAATTACAATGTTTTATTATATCTCTTATTTAGAAATTATAGTGTTGTTCTATTATGTTGCTCTCTACATGCTTAATGTTAATAAGTATGTTCCACATTTATTAAGTATTCTGTGTGGTTAAATTATGACAAATAATTTAATGTTCATTTGCAGTGTGCAGATTAAAGATGGAATGTTGATATGTCGGTGAAAGTGTGGAAGAAATGCTTATCTGTTCCAGGTCAAGATCTTTATTGCTTGTACCGCAGGGACAGTATTTCTCTTGTCTAATTTAAGTGAATGTGTTTTGTATTTTTAACTGTTTTGTATGTTTACTGAATATTTTCATCTGTGTAATATCTATGCATGTAATGTCTTCAATGCACTAATGATTACATTTGGATCATTGTTAGTATTTTGAAGCTAGTTTTTAATTTACAATGACAATGATAATCTTAATTTATACCGTAAGAAAGTATCGTGATTCTAATGTCAATCTGTTGTGAGTTGCTTGTTTGGGTCGGTAACATTCGTTGATAAGAACATGCTCATCTTTTTGTCCACAGCATCGTTCTGTCTGATAAAACAGGCAGTGTGAATAACTGTGTGATTGGTGTTGGAAAGGGCAGTCTAACAGAATATCATGATCTTTTTAGATACGGTGAAATATTTGCTCCGGTGATTGGCGCGGTGATGTCTGCGTAATCTTGATCTATTTGATCATGCTGTGTTACATCACCATCCCTGTGCAGTGAAGCTGATATTTGTTATACCTGACTCTAACCAACTGATTCTTAGATACCTTGTTGTTAACTAATAAGGGTTTGGTCCCAGATTTGACTAATTCATTGTGCGAATACAAGTTAACATTTAAGCTGATGTGGATGTGATGGTTTTGAAAAGGGAAGGGAACAATTTGTCTGTGTGTTGATGAAATGACCAATTGAAGAAATTTCGCAGTGATTGCAGCAGTTAATATAAGGCTTTTGTATTGATAATATGGTATGGAAATTGATGTTATGACTAGCTACAGTCTAGAATGGTGGAGCATTCAAAATGTGCCCTATAATTTTATTGGCGACAAGTTATTTCCTATTTTGAGAATCTGTGGAGGCATAGTTGTAAATGAAGGGTTATAGGACACATACATTTTTTATTTATTTTTTATAATTGTACATCTTTGCAGCTATCAAGCACTGGGGAAACCTATAGATGTAACCTACAAGACCGGTACAGATGTGTTATTTGTTGTACATTGGTTGTGTACATACAAAAGGCTTACAACAGAAACTCTTAAATCTGGAATAAATTTTTTGAGTTTCTGTAATTGCCAATCTTCATGTCTGAATTGTATACATCATTAATTTCAGGATAAAAAAAATCAAAATGTTAGAAAACAAACTTTGTGTTTATGTTGATATTTAATGCATGATGGATATTGCGTCAAATTGAACTTAATACAAATTACATCCAGCAATAGAAAAGTACCACGCTCCTAATACTGTGATGCTATGTGCAATATGCAAGCTAGCTCAAAAGCCTCAAAATCACCAGATTTTAATGTTTGTTACACAGAAAACTCCAATTTGTAAATATATCTCCTATACAAAATCAATTTTGTTGTGAACTAGATTAGTGACTAAATCACACACTTTTTTTGGGGGGGGGCTTGTTGATTCTCAAAATGTTTGGGAGCTTTTCAGAATTGTTCTTTGTCGGTTTGACCCTTAACCCTTCTCATTGGATACGGCCCTGCCTTAAGATGAGCAAAGACAGCATTTTTGATAACTATACCTACATTTCAAACAAATGCCGATCGCATGGTTTGAGACAGTTCATGAGACGAGTGTTTTAGACAGTGATGTACGTAGTCGAGTCCACTGTGTTCGAGTCCACTGTAGTCGAGTCCACTGTGTTCGAGTCCACTGTGTTCGAGTCCGTTATGTCCGAGTCTGCTGTGTCCGAGTCCTTATGGCTCAAGTCCTCAGGGTCCAAGTGCAAGTCCGAGTTTCGCGGGTCTACAATATTAGTGCATCATAATAAATCAAATGTTGCACAGTTGAGATGTTTCCAAAAATACAAGTCATTAAAGTTTGTAATTGTTACACTTAAGGAACACAAGGTGTGACAACATGCGGTTGGAGAGTTGGGCTCTGTGTGGTCGCATAAACAGCCCTCCACTGTTGAACACCCGTTCCACGGGTGCACTGGTAGCTCGCACAGACAGCGCCTTCAACGCGACTTCGTGTAGCCGCGGCATTAAGGAGTTCGCATGATGAGCCTAGAATTCCAAACATGATAGTTGTTTGCTACCACAGTTGTCGCACAACTCGACGTATTTTTTTAATTCGGCTGCAGCTTTGGGAGTAAAAGTGGCCAGCGCGGCATCAGATGATTCGTAGTGATCAAAAAGTTTCATCCGTTTCCGTGTAGGTGATGAACCGAGACTAATTGGCACGATAGGAATGGAAATTGTGTCGATTTCGTCAATGACCAAATCTCCCAAATATATGGCGAATTAACTAACTGTTTCACTCTCTGGAAAATAACTACGCTACTGATGTCCAGACTTCTTGGTATCCGAGTCCTCAGGGTCCGAGTCTTTTAACTTCGAGTCCGACTCCGAAAAATTCGGACTCTATAGAGTCCGCCTCGGCAATTAACACTGTTGGACTCGAGTACTAGCCTACATCAAACTCTCTGCCTACGTATCACTGGTTTTTAAATCAAACCAAGATGTGGAACCGGTCTCTAGACTGAGGCCAAGTCCGTCGTCTCGAGACCACGGTACTGTTTAAGTACTCTCTGTCTAAAGTCTCGAGTGTTTAGCACGAACTATGTGTGAAGTTGAAGCTTTCAACCAAATTAGTTTATCGTGAAATTATGAATCATTGAATAATCCGGTGTTGGGTACTTTGGCTATACATAGAACACGTATTTAATAATTTAATTATTAAAAACATAAACAAATCAAAACGGTATGTAATATTATTAAAAAGAATGTCGTTTGGTACACTGCGTGGGAAACTATTAGGGCTAAGGTTAGGGTTGGGGTTAGGGCTATAATTTTGGTTTTGGTTAGGATTAGGTTGGGCTCATAGAAGGTTTTAAAGCCTTAAATTACGGTTCTCCTCCAGTTTAGTGCACTAATGGGGAAAAGGTGTTCAAAAATAATGAAAAAAATGTTTTTTATTTGACCTAAAGTCCTAGCATTTAAAACTTTTATTTAATTTTTGAACATATACCCATACCTGTTGATTTGATCTCATGCAGTGTACTGAAGTGTAAGAGAACCGAAATGCCTCTCAGTACACATCATGAAATAAGTATATAATGAACTTAATTGCACAATATATAACTAGCAATACATAGTTAGTACACAAAGCAGTAATATACAATTGATAATTATGTGAAAAGTGTAGAAGTTACATGGTAAATGCTACAGAGAAATAATACAACTTGAATACGATGCGCAATGAAAAACGCAATTACTGTGATAAATCACAAAAAACTTATTATAATTATAATAACCTAAATTCACTTTGTAACTTAGTAATTTGTTACTTAATTATATATCTAAAGTTAAAATAATACTGTAATTTATATTATTACTACGAGTCACACACCATTAGTACTGCTCAGTGCCATGATCTGCAGGCCATCAATGCTAACTGGCCGCTTCAGCGCCCCTGCATCTGAAACTTTCCACCATAAAAACCACGAAGGAGCCACTACAGCACGGTCGATCAGGTTGCTATCAATGTCATCAACAATACTGCCATTGACCGAGCACAAGCAGCTCACCACACAGTTAGCACATGCAATATTATATCCTACAATGCCACTGAACAATAACAGCATTTACATCTGTGTAGCTTGATCAGGCAAAGTTGTAAATGCCGCCTAAAATTATCCCTGCGTTGCTCTCAACTAATTCACCGATTTGCCAATTTAATTGTCTCAAGTATAAAAGTGCAAAGTTGGAACAGTACTAAATTTAAAGTGTGAATTGTGAGAGAGATTTATTTGCCTTTTAATAGACCATTTGGAATAAGTGATCTTCGCACTTTTAACGTCTTTGATAAAACTACTTCCGGCAGTAAAAAAACTCCTAGTTACTGTAAAATAGCTATGAATTCCGCACTAACGTCTCAGATTCCATTCTAAATAAAAATATTCATAAAGTAGAGCTCACATAATATCACGAAATCGCATAGTAGACAAAGAATTCAATGTCGGCATGGCGTAAATATTTATTTTTAAGAAATATGAGACGTTGATGCTTAATTCTGGGCTGTATTTAGTCTTTCTTCAAGTCGGAAGTAGTTTAAACAAAGATTATAAAATACGAAGATCATCTATCCCAAAGTGGTCTATTGTCTATAATTGCATGTTTGCACCTTTCATATACTGATAGTAATGTTATCAGTCCAAGAATTCATACAATATTTGTGCTTCAATTCTATAATTGAATCATGTTGATAATTGCTCTGTGTTGTCAATATATCCAATACATAGGCACAGTGCTGAACTGTGTAAAGTCTCAGGTTAGGCCTAACTTGTACACTCGGCCTCAGGTTAGGCCTAGCTTGTACACTCAGCCTCAGGTTAGGCCTAACTTGTACACTCAGCCTCAGGTTAGGCCTAACTTGTACACTCAGCCTCAGGTTATTCCTAACTTGTACACTTAGGCTCAGGTTATTCCTAACTTATCTGTCGGCACGGTGGCACCAGTGATGGGAGATTTTTGTAGATTGTTCAAATTATAACAAAACGATTTTGATTGAATTGTTTGTCAATCACTATTTAAGACATGTATGTAAACATGCTAGAGGCTTGTCATTGTTACCAGAATTTGTTAATATTGATGAAACTATTACATCATTTATTCTGTTTGCCACATTCTGAGCACTCTGAAGACTGAAATTAGGCATAGTTGATTTATTTAGAACTAAACTGAGAATAAATTATCTGAATGATATATAAATAAAGTGAAATGAAGTTGGCATTTGATTATAGACTTTGACAAAGCGTCAGAGAAAATGTTGTCGAGTGAAGAAAAGTTGAAGCTCAAGCAGCTATTGGCAGATACATTGCTCCTGCTGTGTCAGAACAGCCTTCCTGTCAGTTCGGCATTTTCCATCGAAGCACTCGTTGGATTAACATTAGGCAATGATGACGTCATCCTTGTCAGCATTAAGGAAACTGTTTCTGGTGGACATGATGTCAGAGGTAGGCTATGTAATGCATGGAATTGGACTAAATGCTAAAAGTCGTGCATTGTGTTATTTAAGTGCTAAAACATTAACATTTTACATTGCTTGTAATATTGTAACTTTCAGTGTTATACGTGACTGGGCTGTTGTTTTTCTACACTGTTACAGTTTAACAAATTTTGTAATTGTTACAATTAAGTTTTTCTACACCGTATACACTGCTTTTGGCAGTGTCAAAATCTCATTTTAAGATTGAGAAATGCAGTTGATGTTCAACACTTCAGTGTATCCTCGAATGGATAACAAATCACACAACTGTATGGAACGATGTAATCTACATGTGGTTGTGAGATGAACAATGTAGTGTTACAAGGATTTCTTGCATTTTATGCTAAGAGATGAGACCTTCGGTTTCCTTAGAGCCTTCCTTAGAAGAATTGGCACATAGGATGACGTGGTGTATAGGAGGGTCGCCACTTGGCGGTAGCTTGCGCAAATTAACAGGTGACTAATAAGGAATGGCATCAGATCATAATACTGTTCCATTTTTGGATATTAAATGGCAGTGTGGTGTGTTGTTATTGATTAAGTGTACACACAACTTTTCCCATGATATGGCCATGGAATGTTGTGTTGAAAATTGTTATGTTTTTATCTCTGTATAATAGTTTACTGAAGTTAATTGGATTGTGTGGCTTGATGCTTTTTTATAATTTTTGTAAAATAACTTTTTTAGTTACTTATTCAGCTCATAAGTCTGCTTTGCCATAAACTGTGAAGCAGCTATTATTAAGTGCAATGATAATACAACAGGTCACTATTGTGTGTCGTAGAAACTGCTACAGTACTGAATAAGGAGAAGAAAGTTATCGATAGTCCTCTACATGAACATGTTCCAATTGAATGTAAAGAAAAGAATCCATCCACTGTCAAGGTTAGCTTTGAAAGGAAAGCTGGGCAGAACGAGATTGATGCAGAAACGTTGGGACACTGTGTGGCGAGGAATCTACAAGGGTTAAAGCAGACATCTCGATCAGGGAACAGATTTTCTCGACTGCACAATGATTCTGCAGATAATACTTTTGCCATTCTGGTCGGTGACGAGATGAAGGCCAGCAGTGATGCTGCTACTGATGAGTTCTTTATCAAAGCTGAGGTACGAGATGATGATCAGTGTGACGAAGGTGCCGATATTCCGTCTCTAATTGACGAGGCAACCAGTGGCTGGGATTTTGAACAGCTCAATAGTGACAGTGGATTTCAGTCGTATGAAAATGACACATGTCCAAGTGTTGTAACAACGAGGCTGTCAGATGAATGCCAGATGAAGTCGAATTCTGTGAGGAAGAGATTCTGTCGCAATCCTACAGCTGGGGAAGACGTACGTTGGCGCCGCCAACAAAGTATTACTGCACTTCATCATCAAAATTTTGAGGTTAGTTAAGACCCACAATTGCATATTTCAGTGGTTCCCACCTAAAAATCTTCGAGGGCCATAACTACGCGGCAGGAGAGCTTCGGGGGCCAATTTCCGTGCGG
>JAQFYQ010001584.1:0-13038 GCA_034694885.1 Buchholzia appendiculata | reverse complement strand
ACTATAAATAAAATTATCGCTGTTGAAGTAAATAAAAACTGAAACGATAATTAATTCAAGAAGTAAAATAACACTGGTAGAGGTTAATCGAGTTATCTCTTGAAAATGAATATAATTATACATTTAGAAAATGATAGAGAATTCTGAAAATTTTATAGTGTTGTGTGGTTGTGTCTGCAGTGTTGACATATTAATGTTTATGCAGTGAACAGAGAGCATGTTAATTCGAGAATGAGCTAGATCTACATTTGAAGCATGGTCGGGGATTTATATGCATCTTGGACTTTATTTCCTGGCTTATGGGAATGTTGAGGGAATATGCATATGTGCCTCTTTATCTATGTGTAGAGAGTTAACATTCCATGGGTGATTGTAGTGTTTATTTTATAGATAAGTACTGGTATTGTACCATTCTTTCTGCATCGTCATGACTGGATCACAATAAATGATCTCAACTGCTATTGGCACTCCAACATCGTTCGTAATGAGACCAAAATCCGTTAAAGACATCATGGATACTGGCAGTGATTATGCTGCAGCTGTAATGGCTGTGAGAGAAAATGATATATTATTATCTCCCTATACATACATGAACAGCTCTGTTCTTGACAGTGACAACAGAACAACTCTGATGTATACACATGTAAACATAGATACTGACGCAAATGACAATTAGAGAACGCTTCAGAGCTATGATGATAGCTACCTGACTGGTGAACATTCAGTCAATGCCTCTGCTCATCAGGTCATTGGGTCTAACTACAATAGTGTTAAGAATGAACACAGACTGTTACAGTCTGTCTGATAGTGGCTGTGGTGAACAATTTACAACAACATCATCTGATAAAGATCACGTATCTCTGACAGATGTCTTATCTTGTGAAAGAAGTCAAACTCAGCTGAGACTTGATACCCATTGTGTACTATCATCTACAGCTGATCAGAACACAGACATGGCTGAGCGTGATTCAGACAGGGATTGTACAAAGTCTGCTTTAATTTCAGAGCGACTTGAATCAGAATCTGCCTGCTGTGTTAAGACAGAAATAGATACTAAACTGACTGTCACTAGCTCATCAGAGCGGTGTTCTCAAAACGAAGGTATTTGCTCTATTGGTTCTGAAGATATATCGCCAAGTCAACAAGTTTCGTCTGATTCAACAGATTCTAAACAGCTTTGTGAAGTAAGTGGTGTGAACTTAATCAATTCATGTGGAAACCTGGCGAAGAGCTGTGAGCAAATATCTAAGGAACCTGATGATCAGCAAAAGGTTAAACTAGATTCTGAAGTTATAAATAATTTTGCTGATGAACCTGAAAAAGCGGAATGTATTGTGCCATTTCACTGCACGCACACATCACACAGTTCTTTTGATCACAGACGAAGTAGTGTAACATCTTGTGTTTACACGCAAACAAGCAGTCTGTTATCCAAGCATGAGTTGTTATATTCATATGATCCTAAACTGAACTGTGATGTTAGAGTGATGTTAGACCGTATGAGACCCTTCCAGAAGGACGAGCTGGGTAGGTATACTCTAAAGAATTCAGACACATCTGGCGTTGAATTTAGTTCACGAGTACATGAGATGAGAAGGAGAAAACAAGTTTCTACATTGACATGCCGTCGTAAAAGTATCGCTCCAGTTTTGTCGGATATTGTGTTGTGTAGGAATGTTTCACTGGCAACCAATGATCCTAAACTCTTGTGTGAAACTAGAGTGAAGTTAATTAGGCTGAGATCGAGTAAATACTTTGATCAGCAAAGTACTGTTGCAGACAATGTAGCAGACGGTATCAGCCAGTGGCGATGTGTAAACTGTTCTACTGACTGGTCAACACGTGACGAGCTCTATGAACACAGCAAAAGTTGCTTCTACAGAGAATCGACTGAGGCACAGAATTTGAAGAAGTTTGGCTGTGCTATCTGCTCAAGACGGTATAAGCATAAACAACATCTAATGAATCACTTGAGATACAAGCACAGATTAAATGTAAAGAGTCGCCAGATGAAGCAAATGGTTGATCAAGTGAAGATAGGTAACGAGAGTAACTTGACATCTCGTGAGCTGACAAGTGTCTACAGATTTGCCTGTGATATGTGTCCTGCTCGATACCGAAGCGTAAGTGGCTTTTGGTACCACAAGAGACTTCATTACAAATGTGTCTATAACGGAGATCCATCGCCAACTCTACCCAATTCAGGTTATGAAACCGGCAAGGATTTCAGCCATGGAATAAGAAGTCCGACTGATAGTGAAATTATTGATAAATCAACGAGCAACTTTGCTTGCAAGCAATGTCCTGCACATTTTACCCGTCAACAGTTTTTGGATCAACATTGCGTTCAACAACATGGTTGTGATTCGAAGCTATCTGAGATAAGGATTTCTGAGGAGAAAGCACGTGAAAACAGAGATTCAGCATCGAATCAGGAAGATCCTGTATTTATGTGCAGTGCGCGTCCAGAACAATATTCACATTCGAACAGTTTACGTGTTCATTATAAGCAGCAACACGGAGATGTGCCACGCCGTCGTGGCCGACCTCACAATGTTGAAACATGTGTATTCACATGTCACCTTTGTCCGGCACGATATTCACATCGGCCTAATTTGGTGACTCATTATAGACTAAAACACAAAGAATTTCAGTCATCTGGTCGAGGCTGCCGTCGTGTAAGTTCTTCTTGTACTAAGAGACGGGTGTTAATGGATTTCGCCAAGGCAATGAAAAACTGTGGTTTTATTCAGAGGGATAGTAATAGCAGGATAAGTGGTGTCGTTTTACAATCTGGATCTGGTAGTGAAAGACAAAGTCTAAATATAACTGAGTCTGCGGAGTGTAACTTTAATCTGCAGCACGGGTTTTCTTGCAATCTTGTTAAAGAAACTGAAAACATGGCACGGAAATTGCATTGCTTGACAGAGTCTTCAGGGAAGAACGTAGTGGATGGAACGGTACCAGTAGAGTCGGCAGAGTCGAGCAGTTCATGCAGTACAGGGCAAGTTACAGCACAGAGCAGTGCTACCTCAGAGTTGTCTCTAAGTAGAAGTTCATCTTACAGTAGAGAACAAGAGCAACTAGCAGAGGAGCTTCATATTAAAAGCAAGAGTTGCCAGAACAGTGAATTAGCAAATTCACAGAGTGTGCAAAAGTTTGGCTGTGATCTCTGCCCAAGGCATTTCAAAAAGATGTCTCACTTAGTGCAGCACATGCAATACTCTCATGGGCAATCTGTAGGAAGTCGTCTTGTGGATGCAACGGTACGCAGTGAAAGTGATGCTGTTAATGTTGATCAGAGTTCTGTAATCAGTATGAGTGGGACGTGTAGTTCTACGAGCAAGATTGATAAAGATCAAATGTCTGTTTGTGATCAGCAAGCAGACAGTGAGAGTAAGCTGTATCCAGGTAGTGACTGTACGACACTGTCTTCATCATACATCCAGGATGTGCCAATAACTGGTGAACATAGATCTGATACAGGTGGTGTGCCGCTTGGTAGTACTGCTTCAAGTACTGTGGAGCAAATGAAATACGCAGAAGATCAGTTCTTAGATGGAGGAATGCCGGCCAATGTGAAAGAAGATGAGAGTGTGATCCCGAGCTATGCAGTACGTATCTTTACTGCAGAGAGTGGGGATAATGTTGTGAGTCAGAGTTGGACAGACTCTGTTGTAGAAAGATGTGAGACTAGTGATACTAACATACAGTCTGATGAAACACTAACATTGCGTCAGTTTGCGTGTGATCATTGTCCTGTAAGGTATAAGAGTAGATCTGGTTTGAGACAACACTACATTCGACACCATCCGGGGCAGTCGAACACAATCGCGTCATCAATAGCAAGAGAAACAGCGCTTGAATTACGTCAGTTTGTATGTGATCAGTGTCCGGCAAGGTACAAGGGTAGATCTGGTTTGAGACAACACTGCAATCGACGCCATCCGGGGCAGTCGGACACCATTGCGTCGTCAATGGCAAGAGAAACGGCGCTTGAATTACGTCAGTTTGTGTGTGATCAGTGTTCATCATGCTTCAAATATAAACGTAATCTGAGAAGCCACTACCGAATGTTTCACGACGGCGAGCCAAACGCCAGTATGCTTACCGCTGGTGGGCTACACACCGAGATATGCAGTGATTTAGGGAGAAATTTCCATGTTAATAGTGAGGCTGTTTATCCGAGGAACATGGATGGAACGAGTTATAAAAATAACGAATGTAGATTTAATGCAGAAGGTGAATATCGTTATGATGGGGAATTACGTGAATCTTGTGCTGCTGCTTTTAGCCGACAAATTTCGTCTTGTGTTACCAATGAAGGTAGTCAGCAAGTTCTTGAATGCAATAATTTAATGGATACAAGGTTCCTCCAACTGCCACACACGCATCCAAGTTCACAACTGTCGAATAATAAGCCTACAGAGAAAACGACCAATGTTACAGGGTCGTCGTTCTGTAACTCGAATGTAAACGTACCACAGACTATGGGACAACAGCAGATATCAGGTTGGACATCCGACAATTATCAGCAGCTAAACAATTTCCATCCGTCCGTATCTTTAGAATCTGGCTACCACTCACTTCTGTATGGATTACCAACTAGCTATGCAGAGGCAGACACAAACTGCGCACAATTAAACACATGCTATGCACCATTAACTTCAAGCTATCCACACATTGGTGCAAATTACATGCAAGTTAATACAGATTCTGTGCATGTCAAAGCAGAAGATTCTCAAGTACCAGACCGATATGCCCAAATAACTACAGATTATACACAACTAAATTCAGGCCAGGAAAATACAAGCTTTTCTCAAAATAATGCAAATTGCACACAAGCAAATGCAAATTATGCACAAGTAAACCCAGCTTATTTTCACCAAAATTCATATTGTATGCTAAGAAATGTAGACTGTGCTGAATTGAATGCAGACTATGCACAAATGGATGCTGATAATTCACACATAAATCCAACGTCTATGCAAGTAAATGCCGACTATCCGCACACAACTTGTGATTATATGCCAGTAAGTGCAGGCTATGCGCCGGTGACTAATGATTGTACACAACAATTGACTGCACTAGATTTATCACCTTCTGCCGGCTATCCACAGATCACAGCAGTTTGTCTACAAGTGAACACAGATTCTATGCAAGTAAATTCAGATTATCTGCAAGAAAACATAGATTATGCGTCAGCGAATGTTGACTGTACACAAGTGAAGGTAGAATGTCTCGCTGTTGCTGAAGAATTGCATCACTTAAATGTGGACTCTGCTCTGGGAGGAGCTGCAGGCTGTCTAGACGCGTTCTCTCACGTTTCACAACAAGAATGTGATAGCCTGGATAGGAACGTGCTTACCTCGAATGGATCAGTTCTCGGTGTGAATGCACTGGTTCCAGCCACGGACGGTAGTGATATCACTGGAATGAAATCCACTGAGAAGTTGAACCAGGACGAATGTAAAAGTGAGAGCACTGCAGTTAGTGAGAGTGTGTCGACGCATGTCTGTGAGAGAACGAGTGAAGCAAGTACTGGGGAACGTCCATGCAATAAATGTCCAACATGTTCCACTTGTCAACTAGATTTGAATCAGCAGTGCGGACAAAATCATGCTAGCACTACAGATATACAAGGAATAAATTCTGTTGATAATTATAAGAACGGCTTAACCGATAATGTTTGCGTTCAATCTAGTGATATTGTTGAACTGCCGAGTGTTGATATAAACATAGCTGATCGTAACACAGTTGAAATTAAGAGTACGAATGAACATTTTCAGTTAAACAGTTTGTCACTTCAACCATTGAACAGCCCGATCATTGCCGGTCACGCTTCTGAGATCAATACAGGAGGTGTTACAAGTAGTTCGTCTCAACCTTTTACGTTGTGTGAATTTGAAGAATTGGATAATTTTCAAGGAGTCAACAAGGATCCAGTGTGGAACCGTGAGACAGACAGAGTTGGCTGTGATTCTGCTGATGCAGACCGTGCTTGTGTTCGTTCTGACTTGTCAAACAGGAGCGACTCTTCCATTGAACTCAATGGATTTGTGCATGCAGTTGTTATGAATACAGAGAGGGAAGGGAAGTGTGCAGTTGCTACGAATGACAACCTGTCAGGCTCAGATGTATCACGTACAACGGGTACTCTCATATTATCTTCAAGTGATAATCTTAGCATTGATGATTGTCGACCTTGCTGTAAAATATGCAACAGAAAATTTTCTTCCGACGAGTATCTACAATTACACGAGAAGTCGGGCGTTTGTCTCGGATATCGTGAAGGCGGTGACTGTTGTAATTTCCCAGCAGACCTTCTGTGTCATTGCAAGAAGTGCTGTGTACGGTTTTTACCTAAAAATAAGCTCAATTTGCATCTTGATCACACTCATTCGAAGTCAACATGGAAATGCGCTTTATGCAACAGAAATTTTGCTCACCATAGTGGTCTAAATAAACATATGAAGAAATATCATACAGCTTCAGATGTGATAAACAATGAGAGGGCTAATGGAAGGAAATCTTTAAATCCATCTCTCAGTGCTACTGACTGTTGTGTGCGGGCTGTTAATAGTGTCTGTATTAATGACGCTACAGACAGGCAGAACACAGACAGCAGTGTAGTGAGACAAGTTGTATGTAATAATGAGACTGAACAACATGTTGTCATGTCAGACAATAAAAGTGTTACCATGACAACCACGGACGTGCGGAAGGAAGGCGTAGAAGATGTTAGATCATGGCTTACAGAGACAACTGCTCAGCCTTCCATTCCTTACTCATTACGAGATAGAAAACTGTTGAAAGCCAGCAGTCAGTCTGCATCAGCAAGCATGTATGCTGAACTCAGTGACTCTGATGATGAAGCTTGTGATGAACCGGACTGTGATGCAGATGCTGACTTTACTGCAGATAATAATTTTGACTGTGAAGAAAACAGTTCAGCCGTTGATATCTTGGTTTTTAATCCAGCAGGAGTGAACCTTGTTTTGCTGGAGAAGCAGATATTAAATATAGATAAACATTTAGAAACAGTTGCAGAGAGAGAAGAGCATTGTGTGGTTGCTACGAGCAGTGACCTGTCACACTCAGGTGTATCACCTACAACAGATGCTCTCATCTCTTCACAGACTAATCACAACACTGCTGATAACATGTTTTCTTGTAAAATGTGCATGAGACAATTCAATTCTGTCGACAGCCTTGGATTGCATGAGAAGTTTCGTAGTTGTATCGTATTTCGCGATGGTGATGACTGCAGCAATGAGTCTTATGTGTATGCTTGCGCTAAATGCCCTGCAGCGTTTTTATCTCGAGCCAAGCGATGTGGTCATGTCTATTACTTTCATCCATGTCTGGATCTAAGCTGCACGTCGTGTGAGAGAGTATTTGATACTTCTGCTCATCTGAAAAAACATATCAGAACAACAAATTTTGCTTCAAACTTTTGTAAGAATAAACAGGTCCTGGAGCTCAATTCAAATTCATGTCTCAGCATAAATAATTGTATTCTGAACACTCCTGTGACTAGTAATGATATTGAGAGCTTGCAGAACTCAGTCAGCAGTGTAGAGAGACACGTTGTATGTAACAATGAGACTGAACAACACACTGTCAGGTCAGACAATAAGAGTGATGTTATGACTGCCACGGACTTGCAGAGAAATGACGTAGAAGATGTTACAGCACGGCTTACAGAAACAACTGCTCAGCCTTCCATTCCTTACTCACTACGGGATAGAGAACTGTTGAAAGCCAGCAGTCAGTCTGCATCAGCAAGCATGGATGCTGAACTCATCAACGGTACTCCTACAAAACATTGTGTTGCCTCCAGTCAGTCAAACTGCATGGTGACTAGTTGTAGTCAATCTGATTGTGACGTTGTTCGGTCAGTGGCTAGCTGTAGTACCTCTGAGACTGACATTGTTCAGTTAGCAGTGACTGATTGGAGGCACTCTGACACTGAAGAAGTTCAGTCAGCAGTGACTGATTGTAGGTACTCTGACACTGAAGAAGTTCAGTCAGCAGTGACTGATTGTAGTCAGTCAGCAGTGACTGATTGTAGTCACTCTGAGACTGAAGAAGTTCAGTCAGCAGTGACAGATTGTAGTCACTCTGAGACTGACATTGTTCCGTCAGCAGTGACAGATTGTAGTCACTCTGAGACTGAAGAAGTTCAGTCACCAGTGACAGATTGTAGTCACTCTGAGACTGACATTGTTCAGCATACTCTCAATGTGCCAGCAGACTCTAACGTTGTTGTCCGTAGCCAATCTCTTGACTCTCATTCTTCTGTCAGTCAGAGGGCCCGCAGTTTTCTGAATGAAATTAAACATCCTACAAATATTACTATCTCGAATGGCGATGATGGTTTCAATACTGTGCCGCTTTCACATGATAAAGATGAGCAGATAACAGACTACAAGTGTAACAAGTGTGGGAGACGCTTTAATAAACTTTCCTGGCTTCATGTTCACTGGCTGTCTCCGTGTGATGACACCTTAACACAAAACAGCTCCACTTTGAGTGATAGCAGTCAAGGAGGAGGAGTCTCTAGGAATAGCAGCAGTACTAATTCTACAATGCAGTACAGGTGTGACAATTGTGGTAAACGATTCACAAAGTATGGTCATCTTAAAACACATCAAGAAAAATTAGGTTGCGTTAAAAGTCGACCATCTCAGCGCAGTGTAGAAGAAGAATTGAGTCTCAGTGAAGAATTGGGTAATGAGAAGCATGCGTACAGCTGTGATCTGTGTTCCGTTAGCTGTGAAACGAAGAAGAAGT
Source organism: Buchholzia appendiculata (assembly GCA_034694885.1). NCBI lineage: Eukaryota > Metazoa > Annelida > Clitellata > Enchytraeida > Enchytraeidae > Buchholzia > Buchholzia appendiculata. The sequence goes on along the minus strand of JAQFYQ010001584.1, from coordinate 4,242 downwards.
TGGTCTACCACAAGAAGCAATGTCACAGTGTGTTTGAGAAGAATTGTCCTCTCTGCGAGGAATTGTTCTTTTTCCAGCAGAGTCTGCGAGATCATATCATCAGAGTTCATGATGTTCCTGTCAAGAGATTTAAATGTAGCAATTGTCCTAATTTAGTGATTGACAAGGCATTTCCACTGCGTGGCGGATCTTGTGAGGGCGGTGAAGACAATCTGTTGCTTTGTGATAGGTGTACCGCTGCTAATGAAATTGTGCCGGTTAAAAGAATATCCCTCGAATCTAACAGTAAAAGATATCAGTGCAGTAAATGTAAAGAGAATTATACGCACAGGACAAGTTTGCAGCGACATTTTATAATAAGTCATACAGAAACATTTAAGACATTTCAGTGTGAGAAATGTCCAGAGATTTATAAGCATAGGACAAGTTTGAAACGACATATTTTGTTGTGTCATGCTGGGACCTCAGATACAGCTGACCCAGCTACTGCTACACAGCAGCGAGGTAGAGGGTCTTTAAAAACAGCTGCTGGTAGAAAGCAGAAGCGTTCAGCTGTGAAAGAGAAACATGATGCCGAGTGTGAACAGAAACAGCGTCGGTCTGTGTCTTCTGTTGGGAAGAGAAATAAACAGAGTTCAGAGAGTAAGAACATCAGTCAGTCAGATAAAGACATGTCATCATTGGACCTTGATGATGATTCTGATGCTACAATTATAGAAGATAACAATAATACAGTCAGTACAGATAACTGTGATGTCGCAAGTATAGATGGTGATAATTGTGTAGGCAGTAATGACATTCAAAGCAGGACTAAGAACGTTCATAATGATAGGACATCCTGTTCTCACGGAATCCAGTATGATATGATTGATTGTGTTGAAGTACATAAGAAAACTCATGGTGAAGAACGTCCATATGAATGCATTAAGTGTACATTAAAGTTTGTCAGCCTGCAAGGTCTGCAAAGTCACAATCAATCAATACATGACTCACAGCAAAGTTCACAGATCCCAGACGATCAGGGTAATCGTGACGGATCTCCCACAACAGTATCCTATAGGAATTCTATCAAGAATCAGTGTGAGATCTGCGGATTTGTGTCGCGTAACAGTTATAACATGAGAAAGCACCAGTCCAGCGTCCATTCTAAGCCTTTCTACTATCAGTGCGACGTCTGTAGGAAGAAATTCCACAAGAGCATTACTCTTGAAAAGCACAAGTTGGTTCATGCAGGTAATGACTTTTGATATTTATTTACTTTTATTAATGGCTTACGAGTCGTTGTTTATGGACAGAAGCTACGTTACTCCAGTCAGGTCAGTGTATTAGCAGGCTGGCTTCCACAATCTGTCCACGTCCCGATCAAGTGCACACCGTTCAAATATGTCCACCTCTTCCTTTGCTATCCCTTCGACATGCAGGAACTGGCATTGCCTTACTTCAGTCAGTGTCATCCTTTCTCTTTACATGTCCAATCTATCTTATATACCGTGCCCATAAACAGTAACGACACCTGATACATTCAGCGCCCTCTATGCAACCTGCTGGCTTGCTTGTGTGACTCCAATGAATGTTTGGATAAAATCTTCAGGGATATTGCTTATAATGACAGTTAACTAGCTGATGCAGCCTACATGAGCTGCAATTGTAACAGTTTAACTGTTTTTTTCTTCAATATAGTAATGCGATTCATGTGTGAGTCCGAATGGAAAAAGTGTCAATTCGCTGCCGCGTTAACAACTGCCTCTTCGCAATCATGATATTTTCGTTAACGAAAAGTTGGAGTAGAAGTAAAATTATTTCATAAAGTAAAATTGAAGTTGAAGTAAAATTATTATTGCCGAACTGAATTTGAAGTAAAAGTAAAATTATTTCTCGGTCGCTCGAGATGCGAGTGTTTGTTAAAATGAATATGAGCCTGCTGAGCGATGTATCTAATGTTGTGGTGATGTGATGTTTCACTGATAGTGCCATCTGATCAGTGATGACTCTGATTATGATAGTTTTGTTGACTGATGACAGTTGTGTTAGGCTAACTGTTAACTAGGCTGGTATCCGTATTGACTGAGAGTATCTAGAATACGACCTAGTCTGTTTATTAATATGGTAAGTTAGTTGACTGACAGTCCGACACTGACTGTGCTAGTTTCGTGAAGACTGATATTCAATTAGTATTTTCTTATCGCATTTGCATTGTGATTGTTTCGAGAGTTGTAGGAATTAGCCGTTCCTGACTAATTTTAGCACACCCCATGGTCCCATCTTATTCTCATGGTATTCCCATGATAACCCCATGGTATGTTTCCTTGTTTTAACTTGTCAACATGGGATACAGGCCGCGGGTGGAGGGTACACCCTCACCCCCTCCCCACCCACCCATCATCTCCCACACAAACACATACACACACATGTAAAGCATGTCAACCAGGGACCCATGAATGCAGAATGTCAGATGCGGACACACACACATGTATGTACCAACATTTCAAGACATCAAAACAAGATTTTATTCATAATATTGGAGATGTTTTTCTTTTTTATACTGACGAAATATTAAGGACGTATGAGAGATCTGTAGGTCCGACAGCATAACTTCATATGTAATTTCAACTTCCTCGAATGTGATTTATTTCTTTAATAGTATATAACTTGCTGAATTACCCGGTTTCGCCCGGGTAATACTTGTACATTAACAGAAGTTGACATTGGACCAAATTTTAACAACCCAGTCCCCTGAACGTCCCGTCGTCCCCTAATTCTTCTTCGTCGAAAATACTCCAAATGCGTGAAGTCGCCGATTAATGTGGGCTTCGTACGGGCTTCGCCCGCATTCATTTCAGGCTTCGCCCTGTTAGATACTTGTAAAATTGCGCATGCATGCATGATTATTGGCTCCGCCGATTCGTGTGGGCTTCAAACAATGGGTGAAAGGCCTTCAGCCTGACATGCTATACCTTCGACTACATAACCCAAGTCCTCGTCCAATTTGACATTTATGACCCCCTCGCCTCATTCGGCCACCCCTCGCGTTAAACCCTCGTGTATGAGTCGTGTAATCCTCGCCCGTATTAATCTACCCGCGGCCCGCCGTCAATGAAGGCCTTAGCGCCCGCGGTAGTGCACAGCGTAAATTGAAAATTTAGAAACAAATTTAATTTTTTAAACGTAGGCCTATGGTTTAGGTTTAGGAGTGAATGTAAGGTTAGGTAAGGGTCAGGGTTAGGGTCACCTGATTAAATCTAAATCTAAGTACGATTTTGAAACCAAATAAATTCCTGGACGACCGTGGGCGCTAAGGCCTAGTCGTCAATGACACCGTCCCTTTGTGCTCGTTCAGGCAGCGAGCGATCTATATGCTAGCGCTATCGCTCAGCTAAGCCAGAAATGAATGAGGTTAAAGACACTAATCTATATTCCGATGAGCCAACGGAAATCTGACTGGCATATATCCGTTGAAGAACACGCGGAAATGAAGCGCTTCTGTATGATACACGTTGGAAAAAATAAATAAATTGAAATGGATACTGGAGATCAGACACCTTTGATCAAACTTCATCCAAAACTGAACGTATTATAACCGCATAATCCTGTGTATCGCGCGCTCACCGTCTGAACGCGCCCCAACAGTCGTGATTGAAAGTAATAAAACACGCACAGTGCCTATAGGAGTGCTTATAATGAGTTCAGTGCTTATAGGAGTTCGCGAATTTGCGTCGTGGGACTCGTGACCAATCGAGTTGCGAAGAATATATGTGGAGCAATGCGTAATAGAATTTAGCAGGTTTTAAGAAGCAAGCTGTCGAAATGTAAACATTTCGAATTTGGATGTAAACATTGCGAATGTGAATACTTTTACTGGGGAAGGGGTCAAACGCAGGGCTCGCGGCTCCCCTTAAGCCTTCCCTGGGGCTCTAAAGAGTCTTCGTGCAAAATTTGAGACCAATCGGCCGAGTAGATATCGAGATTTTAGGAAGTGAAAAAAATCGGCCACACACAAAAATCCAGTCACAAACACACATTTCTTCTTTATTATATAGATAATGTTATATGTAAACTTAATTCAAAACTAATTTAATGCACTGTCCCCCTTGTCCCCCCCCCCGTCCCGACGAAACTGATCGACAGTCAAGATCTGAGAAAGTAACTCTCTTATACAGATATGTTAAGAGAATCTTGTAAAGATGTTCTCTCTAGCTCTCTTTCTCTCTCTCTCTCTCTCTCTCTCTCTCTCTCTCTCTCTCA
>JAQFYQ010001583.1:0-13043 GCA_034694885.1 Buchholzia appendiculata | reverse complement strand
ATAGTGCTCTGTCCGAAAACAGATCCTGGCTATGGTTATTTGTCTTACGTATTACTACGCATGACTTAACCACCGACCGACTTGGCCGATGAGCACGGGTGGATGGCCAAAGGTCCTTCCCGTACAGGCAATGGTGTGGTAACAATTTGCCCAGATTTGCTACCGAACACAATCAGTCGTTGCAGGGAGGCGAACTCTCAATCTCTTCGCTGCGAAGCGTGCGCGCTTAACGACTGACCTATTCGGTCACTCCATAAACTTTTAATTCTGATTTATATTTTATTAATATATATATATATATAAATTATACGCAATAATTATAAAGTTATTAATATATGTAACTACGAAAGTTTCTATTCACGACTAGATTTCGACTCCACTCCAAGTCACACGCCTCTGAAACTGGTTGGAAAATATAATCATAGCGTTACAAAGACGACCACTTATTCTACTCAACAGACTTGGAGGACATGGAAAGAAGCAGCTGAGCCAGAGTCAGACTCCTGACATCTTTCTACGGCTAAGAGATGACTGTCGGGACGGTCTGCTGACCGGTCGACAGCAGCATCTCGAGGACTTAGAGGAAATCCAGCATAAGCCTTGCCGCGCTATAAATCCAGAGTCATGGTCCGGCGTCCGGTAAAGGACACCGGTACCGTGGACTCGGGCCACTCGTGTACTCTAGCGTCAAATAGCTATAACGTGAGCGTACATTATAACAAATATGGAATACAGTGCGTGGGATCTAGCGTGCCAAATGGATAAGAGTTCTATTTGTAATGTTTGCATGCGTTTAGCTGAATTTTTGTTAACTTTTTACCGGTTGTTTACATGTTGTGATTGCAAGTTTGAACAGTAGTCGGCTTTGTAGGATTGCAGATTTCACTTATTTACCAATAAGTAAACTTGACAATGAATTTTCCCAACAGCGAAATTGCAGCGAAAAGCAAATACATCTCAAGCGAAACATTCCGAACTAATAATCCTCCTCCATAATTCAATCTAAACTTCACGGTACACTATTGTATGATCGTGAATGAATTGAATTCTGCAATGTCCACGCTACAAAATACTTAGTACATCTGTATGTGATAACACATATAATCATACACGTAATATATAATAATACGTATTTTACACATATAAGCATACGTTCGGTCAGGGTCAAGATTCTGACTGCGATTAGGTGCTATGAATTATGGATCATGGGAACGAGTACAAAATTGAGCTACCTGAAACACAAATCGTCAGCAACTAACTGTGATATATCGAAATGCAGTGTGTTCACCTAAATTGATTAAAGCGATGCACGGTTTGAGAAAAATCATAGGAAAAAGAGGCCTAGGAATGTGCTAAAGCTATAACAGTTAGTAGTACTATTTATTTTCATTTTTTTCACATCACTCACAAGAATATCAATATCAATATCAGTTAACATCATTACAATATTTAGTAAGCATAATTAATTTTGGGAAAAAATCATTTCATTCTAGTTTAATTTACAATTCAAGCATAAAACAATGTAAAGTTGGCATTGATGCTTTCTTCATCACTAATACAATCCAAAGTTTACGAAACTACTTTATGCCTACAACAAAAATGCGGAAAACAATCATTTCCGGTATCTCGAGAAAAAGCTGGACTAGATTCCGCCTTGCCCGAGTTCGGGCAAACATTACGCACATTTCGCGTCACAGAAGCAGCAGCGCAATGCATGCAGAGAAGCGTAGCGTAATGAAATTGCATGAGACGCGCTCGAGATGCGATTGACGAGACACCGTAATCATGATAAGTATTGCTAAGTAACGATAAGGCTGCAGAAGATGTGATGGAGGCGAGTTGGACTCGGTAACGTAATTCTCGATCAATTCCTAATCAAAGTCCGTGGATCGAGTTGGACTGGAGACGGGTGACGATGTTTATGGGAGGCTCCGGGACGGGTTTATGGTCAGAGCCGAGGTAGCTTTAAAGGAAAAGTATGGAGCGAAAGGTTTAAGATTTACTTTTTAGATTCTAAGCTATTTTAATGATTATGTGTAAAGATAGCTCATCGTTAAAATCAAGTTTATGCATAAACGTAGCTTGGTGCTTTCTATACACGAGTGTGTCAAGCGTTATAGATTCATTTCTGTCGTCGTTGACTCAATTATGATATCAGTAAAAAGGTTACGATTTATTTGACTGCCGTGCGCTTTATTTTATACGGAGGATCATAATTAAAGCGGCAATATTTGTTCATAGATAACCATGGATTGTATGCAGATATTTACTTCATATTCTACACGTGTATTCCAACACTAATTCTGCGACGTCTCGGGAATTTGTGTGATAGTCGGTAAATGGCTTCAAAGAAGGGAGTTATTTCAAATCTTGTCTTGCAAAGCCACAATAACCAATCTAGTGAAAGCGCTATTATCACAATTTAATGTTATCCCGCTATGGAAAGTAGCCGCCATGATCTTAGTTATCTTCTTTCTGGAACGATGTAACAATGATATAGTGATTATAACCTTTCACCAGCTTGACAGACGTGATTTTTTATAACCGAAATCAGACTACTTTCATCTTTGAAACCATGTGACCGAATGTCATACAAATACCCATTACTTTGTACAATTGGCCTTGAAATAATTGCGCAAAATCGGCAGATATTCTCTACATAAAATCCATGCTTCATTTATTTATGACTCATCGTGTATATCTTTGAATAATTAAATCTGACTAAATCTCTACAAAATCTAATGTCTGCATTTATTAATTGTTGTTGCAAAATATAATAAGACAAACATAAATTGGAAATTAATTATGAAGCCGCTAAGTTGTATTAATTATATGGTATTTTACCGTTCATTAAACAAGATATACACTATATTACCTGGAAGGTCTAATTGGTCCCCATCGTTTTATTCATGATTTAATCATAATACATTAGGCTAAATACCTTTCATAGCATGACCAAATTTTATTTTATTTATGTCAACACGATACTATTTATATTGAGTATTTTATAGCATTATAATGCATATCCATGCTAATATTAAATGCTTCAACATTTGATTTATCTTATAGAGCAAATATGTCATAATTTTAAAGTTTTATTAGACTGGGTGAAGCTGAATGAGTCGTATGTGGAGAATTTCTAATGGAAAAAGCAGGAAATGTTAAATTTAAGGACAATTCATAAATATATAAAGTCTATAGTTACAGATGATGCTAGTTTCTTTTAAAAAAACTTTGAAAACGGTTACTTGTATTATGGTTTACTAAGAAATAATTTTACAACCGATCCACTAGGCCAGAGGATCACGGATGGGCGACTAAAGATCCTTTCCGTACAGCAGTGGAGTCTGAGTGGACTGTTAATAATTTGCTATGATGTGGTCCCGAACCCAAACATAGACCTGGAATTCAAATCCATGGCCTCGGAATTCTAATTATAAACAATATTATCACTGCAACCACTACGAAACTTGGTTACACAGAAGGTGTGTGTTACACAGCTTGGTTACACTCGAGATACTGGCTAAATTTTAACATTGCATTCATCTATTGTGTAGTAATGAAGGGTGTAAAGATGTCACCAGTAAGCCATGCATATCCATCATTATGTGCAATTGTATATCCTTTCAGGCTAAGTTACCGTTAAGACCCTTAGTTTATTCAGAGCATAGTCTCCATGCATAACAGGGTATGATTTCTACAATTTGCCGCCTTGCCCACATGTAGGTCATGCATTACTGCATAAAACGTACAACTCTATATATGCTTGAGAATACATACATCATAAAATTGTAGTTAGAATTGATCGTAATCATCATCATTGTTCTCGTCATAGTCATTGTCATCACTGTCATTATTGACGCTAGCGTGGTCGTTTTGCTGTGTTCACTAATTACGATTTTAATCATCACTATTTCATCATATATCTAATTCCGCTACAAGTCTTGCCATTTACATCGTCGTCCTTATTGCTATCATTATCATTGCTTCGCCGTTGTTTGCGTCATCATCATTAGCGTAGTAATCATATCATTATATCATCATCATTGTCGTCGTCATCATTTTAGTCGCCGTCGTCATTGGCATAATGACATTAATTACTTTCGCTTTTTGAACATGAAATGATTATTGCATTGTGTTCGTTAATAATACTGGAGTAAAATATTTTCGTGATTTCAGCTGGGTTGATTGAGGACTGAAGGCCCGGTTTCAGTGATGTCAGTTGGATATTTGACTACTAAATTGTTGATTAAGGGCGCTTTTATAAAACAGTTTCGATTTTATACTTGCGATATTTTTTATCTGTATTTTAAATACAGATAAAAAATACTCTACTTGACAACTCATTTTTCTTATAGTTTAATTGTATCAATCATTACGTTCAAAGTAAATATTCAAAATATTCAAAATATTCAAAATATTCATTAAATAAATGATTAGCAGCAGCTTAGTGATACGGCGACTAACTATTGATGGAAGTTATATAACTACAATACCAAAATTAGACACTATTTGCACAACTGACTAAGAAATGTAAATCCCAATTATTATGAAACTATCGTGGCGTATCTCAATTAAACAATGCCTGAAATGTTATCCACTAAAAGTACTACTGGTTCTTAGTCATTATGTCATAACTTCTGCGTAATTTATACCAAACGCACCAAACTTACCTCTAACCAATGTGCAGTTAATCCAGATACAGCTGTGTAAAACGCACGAAATAAACTCCACAACAATCAAACCACGAATCCGTGAACCGTCACAGATTTAGTTTGTCCCAGTCGCGTTAATCCCAATCGCTTGTCGTATTTGCTGCCGTATCCGAATACGATTTTCTCATGTCCGGTATAATTCCTCTACACAACAGATCTTGCGATCAGTATTCTCCGCGAATCCGGATACGTGAAATCACGATCTCGCGTCGCATGCGCCCTACGGGGCGATAATCACTTCAGGAGTCCTTAATTCGTTTAAAAATAATTCCTTCCTCAGTGAGCGACGTCGTTAGGTTCTTGTCGCTGCTGAAGCCCTTGCAGTTTACAGGAGAATTTCTCTCTCCTTTATTTACTGTCTAGCGGAGCTATCGATTAGCGAAGCTGCACGCATGCAATGGCGTGCCCGTAGAGCGTTGCATCGACAGAGCAGGGGGCACCGATGGGCCGATGAGACGCTGGCGGACCAGGTTGCCTCGATAGAGTAGGGAGTACAGACGGGCCGATGAGACGCTGGCGGACCAGGTTGCCTCGATAGAGTAGGGGGCGCTGTAAGGCCGATGAGGCGCTGGTGGACCAGGTTGCCTCGGTAGAGTAGGGGGCGATGGGAGGCCGATGAGACGCTGGCGGACCTGATCGAAAGAACCGACTTGCTTATCGATCTGGAGCGCACTGTATTGCCGGAGCAGGACAAGCTTGTTCTGTGACTGTGGTTCAAAGACATACGCACAAGGTACACGATGAATAGAAACTTGCACAATTAATAGAAGTCATTACGACATTGTTGACCACATTTAAGCGATTCACAGCAATTACTTGTTTATGTGTTATCATTCATAAACGGACTACCTGTAGATGACACTCTAGTATTGACGTCGTTTTGTTCCAGTGCTTTGGATGATAGTTATTTAACTTTGTGGTTTCAATGTATGGAGTGGATGAATTAGCTACTTTGTGTTTCATTGCATTGAGGGCATGGTGCGAAATTTCTACTGTTCTGACGACCGAGTTCCCAAATTTTATATTTTGAATACTCCAACTTTCTTGGACTTCACAAAACAATTGCAGAGTCAAAATTTGGAGAACCAGGTGATGCCTTTATGGTACACCACACATAAAAGCATTCACATGAAAAATACAATAATATAAACAACATACAATGCGAAATAGTAAAAAATAATTTTAAAAACTGTCTACAAAGTAAAATAATACGCCTGGCCTCTGATAAGACATCTCAAATGTCTGAACTACTGATGAATAAATCAGCTGTATCTTCTTTTGAAGAAAACTTACGGTAACATTTCCCCTCAGAGACTATATCAAAAGAGGACTCATTTTCAATCGAGAAAGGTGAAACAATACTCTCAGAGTAATTGACTTTAGGTAAAGTATAAATTATTGCAGTAGACACAATGACTGCATGGGCAATGTGAATCTGATCTGTTGGCTGCCAGGAGTTGAAAAAATAATGCAAATACCATATAAAAGATGCATATGTGTTTTACAATTGAAACAATCCTGTTGACCATACTTTATTTACAGATACATTAACCATGTTTGATAGTTTAAAGTTGTGAATTTGATTCTAGTAGCAGATTTTCTGGTTACACTGAAATTACTGCTACTGCGGAATGCTAAATATGCGTAGACAAAGTCGTAGAGGCTATGCAGATATTTAGTTAAACAAACTATTTGGCGTCTTCTGGATAGAAGGGTGTCCGACTCTGATCTTCCACGACAGACCACAGCCTGATATAGTGCAAGGTTTATCCAACCGGGGTCAGTGTGCTAGGTAAGAACGTCTGTTTTCGGACTATTCTTTTTCAGCTAGTGCCAACTTATTTGTACTAGCTGAAAAATTGCTTGGTAACAGGGCGGTGTCAACGGCAGAACGGGCACAAATTTGCAGATTTGTTTACTGATAACACAGCCTGACCTGGATTTAAACCCAGGACATATTGCACGCGAGGCGAGTGCTCAACTGACTGAGCATTGTCGCTATAAAGTAAATGTATGCCAACTGAATGATAGTGACAACGCGAACACTACAAACATCCAGTTAACCCTCGGATGGGCGGGAAAAAAACTATACAAGTAAGGGCGTGGGGTCGATTTTGACCCCATGGTTGTTAATGTAATTTTATCAAGCTAAGCACACCGATTGAGTTATCATGTTATCTCTATTATTAATACACTATTTATTGAATCTTAAAAGTAGTTTTTCGTCATGACGTGACGTCATAGTATGATGCCAAATGATGATGCTATGACGTCACAGTATCAACATATATGGTTTCACAACTTCGCACACTAGTGCTCAGCATTCTAAATGTTCTACAGTTATTATAACAGACTTGTAGCAGCCGAGGAGTGTGCCATTGACTACCAGTCAGCAGAAAGACGCGCTTCACAGAATAAGTCACAGTGGACAGGGCAGATATTCTTATTGCATGCCGTGCAAAACCGCTGTAGCCTTTTTGTGAGTATCTGGAACAGATATGGCAGCGGCCGCGTTTCTTTGAAGGTTCCTGAGTGTGATGTAGTTGTCGCGCTCTAGGCATATCAGGATGAATTGCATCAGATTTACGGTGCTCTTGTGGCTCTTGCCAAAGAACTTGCCCAGTTCCTTGATGAGGCGACGCTTTTCCACTTGAGCTCCGTCCGCCTTTAACTTCTCATTGAGGACGCCTGCATTGAGTTCTACAATATCCAGTAAATTTCAGAACAGCACCGTAGGCCAACATCTGGTAGCGAACGTCTTGGTGCTATATGTTTTTATGATCTGATCTACAGTCAAATCTAGCGTTGGTCTTGTTGCAGAAGTTGATGCCATCCGGAAGCTTCTTCGGCTCTTTGCCGAAGTTCATATCAGAGCGGTGAATAGTTGGCAAGACGACGACCACTTTTAACTTTTTACACTTCTAAGAAAAATGATGTTTTGGCAGTCTCGTTGAAGATGACAAGGGACAATTACAACTACGCCTTTTGGATTCACACATTCACAGAGATTTTGTTGGAAATTAATGATGCTGTCTTCCGATCTCAGATTCACGTATGTGTTGAGCCCTTGTCGAAGAAGCATCACTCAAACTGTTGGGAGTCGCTTTCAGTTCCGGAAACATTTTCATCTGCATCATAACGGCTAGCATTGTCATCACTGCCCTTTGCCTCTGCAACTTCTCCAAAGCTAGTCGCTTGATCTTCTGGTTCACTGGCTTCATCATCCTTTTCATTGCCCACAATGGCTTGAACAGCTCGAAGAGCTTCTGCTCCTGATTTGTAACGAGATGCAATTATCAAAATTCCAGATTTCAGAAACAAATTATCTAAATGCCTCAAATTAAATGTGTCAAGACAGTTTTGTTTTCCTATCAAATAATTGCATTACTGCAGCGATGTAGTCCTTGGCATTGATCCCTTTCCTCAAGGCTGTCTTGAGGCACTTTACTGCCTTGCCTTAACCAATCTTCTAAATGTCTTGCCTTGCCTTGGCATTGAAAAAAATGCCTGACCTTTAAAAATGCCTCGACTATACCACTTTGGTAGTCCTTGGTCTTTATTTCATGCCTTGAGGTTGCCATGAGGCGCTTTACTGCCTTGCCTTGCCTTGACAAATTTACAAATGTCTTGCCTTGCATTGGCCTTGAAAAAATGCCTTGGCCTTGCCTAGCTTGGCTTTGGAAAAATGCCTTGACCTTGCCTTTGCCTTGAGAAAAATGCCTTGTCTATATCACTGCATTACTGTAACACTGCCATCTAGGAACTGAAACGAAAGGATACAAATATAATACAATAACAGCATGTTTAGCATTGGGGTCAAAATCGACCCCACGCCCTTAAGTGTATAATTGTAGTGCAGCAATGATCCGGTCGAGATTTTTTCTAAACAGGGTCTGAGGGGATGTTGTACTACCCTATACCTGAGATGTCACAAAATATGGCTCAATAATTTTAGCAATTGACCGGGCTATACAACTTTATAGAGTCGCCTGGGGTCAAAAATGACCCCACGCCCATCCGAGGGTTAACGCAGCTGAAACACGCCTAAGACTAACCGAATTAATGCTAATTGAATATCCTATCACCTACTCGTTTCATCTTGGTAGCCGAGATGGAACACGGCATCAATGATTAATGTAGACTTCCAAAGCACCGGAGCTGTTCCGCCCGGGCCGCTCTCTGGATTACGGTTTACACTCAAACCAAGTGGAAGATATAGCTGGGCAAAATCAAATGTTCTAAGTTGTATACTACAGTTCAAATTTTCACATTTATCATTGACTATAGAATACGTTATTCATTAAATATTTTTTGATTATTAAAAATTCGGCGTTACATAAGGTGCACTCTATAGAACGAATATAGTTTTCTAAGCTGTTTTTGGATGTTTTTGAGTGATACATGACATTATGAAATTCCGAACTAATCTCAAAATTGTTTGTTTGTGTGCTAATGTCACTGTCAATTTTCGATGCTACTTGTAGTGTCGTATAATGCTCTTTCCTGGGGAACATGTGGAAGGAAGCAAAGGTACCGGACCGGAAAAGAAACAGTCGCAGAATGTATTGGAACAATACTATTACAGTAGGAAAGATGTCTGCAGGATGTGGAACTAGAATTGAAGAGTCAAACGATCCTGCTAAACGGATATGTTTCTGAGAAAGACCGAAGAGCTGGTATAATACGACTTGGTTTGCAATGTCGTTGGTGAGGCTTTGTACCCGACTTTGTGCGTGACCTTGTGTGTGACCTTGTACATGACCTCGTGCATGACCTTGTGTGTGACCTTGTGCACGACCATGTGCGTGACCTTGTACATGACCTTGTGTAAGTCGTTTTGTACGACCCTGGTGAAAGAAAGTGAAATCCTTACCCGTGCTTCTTTAGCCGTGGACAATAGAAATTTAACAAGGAAAGATGCTCGGATGACGTCAAACGAAGTGCATGTCCTCAGGGTATTTGATCTTGACATCTCATGTGAACCAGACATAAGTCGCCATCTTTGTGCCATACTTAAATCAATGGCTGTCACGTAAGTTGGATGTCGATTTTGCCGATATCAAATCAGGATATATATGTACTGCCTTTTCTATAAATCAATTGTCTTTTCTCCTGCTGCAGATGTTCTCAGTGCTCCTTTTTATATGTCTGTTCTTGACTGGTACATCATTTATTTACCTGTAGTCCCACTTCCTGTACGTGTCCCTGTTTGTTTCTGTTTGTCCCTCACCACTGTTTCCACGTGTCTCCTTTTGCAGGACGTCTTATGGATATTATTAACTCGGTGCGGTAATTGTCTATAAGTACTGTTGGAGATTACCAGGGATATGAATGGACGTCTTTGCGACGCTGCCTGTTCTCTCAGACAATGACCAGCAGCTCTCTCTACTACTCGCTTAGAATCAATAAGACATTCTCCGAACCGTTTCTCTGCATTGACTTCAGGCGTTCTTTCAAATACCGCTTTACAAAAAAGTCGATCTGTAGGCGTGTCGGTGTAAAAATACGCGCGCACAAGCTTTCACACTCAAACACAGACAAGGGCACACATACTGACATACACGGGCACACAGACTGACATACACGAACACACGCTCACAGAAACTCGTGTAAAGGTCCAAGTGGGAAAACATTGGTTTCATATCTGATAGAATCTCCTGTAAGTGCGAAATCGACAACGCTGTCGATTCCGCGGAGATTACAGTTCTGTCGATATTGGACCGCTTACGAAATAAATAGAATGAATTCTGTCGATGCAACAACTGATTCATATACGATAAAACAACAATACACCCTGTCTCGCGCCTGTCCATTTACGCACTTAAGTATTGACATGCGTACTTTCTATTATTGCCTCTACGTGACAGATGTATCAGAGAATAAACGGTTTCATTTTCTACTATTTGTGACCTTGTTTGCAGGAATAAATGTCAGCCGATTGTCACTGAATAATGAGCCAGTTGTGAAGTCCTTCTGACGACGTCACAACGAAGTCTTATTTAAAAGAGCATTGGGGGATGTTTGACGCCAATCAATGTAGCTTCGAAAAGCACGTAACACACTCCATGTATGGCATGGTAAAGCACGTGACACACCCCATGTTTTATCATGGTAAAGCACGTGACACGCCCGATGTATGGCATGGTAAAGCAATGACACACCCCATGAATGGCATGGTAAAGCAATGACACACCCCATGAATGGCATGGTAAAGCAATGACACACTCCATGTATGGCATGGTAAAGCACGTGACACACTTCATGTATGGCATGGTAAACCATACATTGGGTGTGTCCATGTATGGTATGATATGCCATACCATACGCGGAGTGTGTCAGGTGCTTTATAAAGCATGTGACATACTCCATGTATGTATGTATGCACAAAATACGTGACACGCTTTTCATGTCTCGTATGGTAAATCACGTGACAAACTTCCCCATGTGTGGTGTGGCAAAACACGTGACACGCTTTAGGTATATTTGGTTCTTCACGTTGCCTCGAACGTCTGAAAGCAATCCGAGAGAATTTCTTCAGCTGAATTGGTTACCTGCTAAATCACCTAATCTGTTAGTTCTTTAGATTCTAGAGAGACATTTCATATAAGAAGTTAAACGTCGGAACACGTTTCTGCGGCCTACGTAGGACGTACGTCGTATACCGTCTTAGTCACAATGCGTGACCATGTTTGTAGTCAAAAGCGTTCTTTCTTTTAACTTTATATTAATATGCGTCTGTTTGAGTTTGCTTTTAATATTTTTGATGAATTTGTTTATGATTAAATTTCAAATATAATTTTCTGTGATGTGAGAGGCAGACGAATTTTGTTTGAAATATACAATTCCTGCTACGCACCACAAAACAACCAGTTTAAGAACGTAAAATACCTACGCGTGAATACAACGGTGTACTACACCGCAGGCATCAACCTGACTGTAATATCATTATGTTATTGTAATGCTTTAATTCGAATGTTTTTATTTGTATCCTTGCATAATATGCATATATACACACAAGTAGTAACAGAGTGGGCTATCAATGCGATAGTTCTTCCTGTTTTGTGTGTTCTTCACAAAGAAGGTGTACTTTTACTCTCATTGGGCATATTTATGTGGGATATTCTTATGACTTCTGTTTCCCTATGATCCAACAACTTTCGTATTCCGTTGTTACAGAATTGATTGGAACATATTTCTAACATGCCAGCTTTTACTATTACAAAGGGTTGAGGTTTCAGAACGTAATGGCTTATTGTCAACGCAACGCGTAGGAACAATTTGTACTGCTAAAACCAATCTTAAACAGTGTTGGATTTGTGGGATTTGTGGCGAAAGTGGTCTGGGGGTCGGACCCAAAATTTCTCTCAAACGAACGGGAAGGTGGTGACGGCAAACCAGACCCTCTGGGTATGTTTCAAACAAGGTTGAGTTCATGCTACTCGCCAGGGGTTCGACCCCCAACACCCCCTACAAATTCCACCCGGATCCTGCAGTTAACGAAGCTACTAAAACCAAAGGCAAACTTTTGAAGCGAAGAAAACAAAGTCGCAACAAGGAAACACATAGGTAAACCGAAACCATCTCGCAGCATAATTACCACAGCATCATTATTGTTTTCAGGTTCACTATTGGAAATAGTTAAAATACATTCATCTTGAGGAAAAGTGCAGCCACGTCATCGTTATGCATACGTATTTACAAACACGTTGTAGAATAAGTTAGATACCCTACTCAGCAATACTACGGCTTATCCAAGACTATTATGGCGTTGTCACTCACTATTCTCGCCACATAATTGTCTTTCTCCATTCTAATTCTTGTAAGCCTTTAACAAACATAATAAACCCTTACTTTCTAATTAATTCTGGTGCACGCAGTACGCATTCACCCTCTCCCAGGCCTCTATTCTGCTATTTGAGTACTGGTTGACTGTAGGCGTTTCTATGGCCAAGACTGTGCAAACGATGATTAGTCTCGGTTCTTGCTGTGTGTTTGTGGCACACTGTGTGTTGACAACAAGACGTCTTTGCGTTCATGCAATAACAATCCTTCTCGCCAGGCCGCGCTGCGACAGAATACTCGCAGCGTCCAGAACTCAGATGCAATGGGACCTCAGGGAAGAGCAATGATGACGATGACGTTCGTTGAGCTGGGAATGAGGAGGAGGTAAAGCGGTCGGGATAGAGAAGAGAAAAGAATAGAAACGCACTTTGGCTAGGCGACGGTTAGAGACAACATAGGCATGGATTTTATGATACAATGCAAAAATGATAATAAAAGAGAGAGAGAGAGAAAGAGAGAGAGAAAAAGAGAGATAGAGAGAGAGAC
>JAQFYQ010001582.1:0-13044 GCA_034694885.1 Buchholzia appendiculata | reverse complement strand
TTATTTGCTTATGTATTTATTTACATATGTATTTATTTTATGCAGCTATTTTATACATGGTTATTTTTGCGCAGGTATTTTCTCTTAGCAAAACAAATGAGTTGCGTCGAGAGGAAACTTGCATGGATTTTCAGGGCATCGAGGGTAAAACAGTCTCGCTGATGAATTGCCATGGACAGAAAGGAAATCAAGAGTGGTTCCACGACAGGGTTCGTCTTCTTTATTGCACAGTTATTTTCTTCTACTCTTTAGTCTGGATCAGTTTGAAGCTTTACAGGACTGTCTCTAAATTCTTGTGTGACCGCTCAGTTTATGACTGTGCTCAGTTAATGACTGTGCTCAGTTTATGACTGTGCTCAGTTTATGACTGTGCTCAGCTTGTGACTGTGCTCAGCTTATGACTGTGCTCAGTTTATGACTGTGCTCAGCTTGTGACTGTGCTCAGTTTATGACTGTGCTCAGCTTACGACTATGCTCAGCTTACGACTGTGCTCAGCTTAGAGCGCTGCCCACGTTGTGGCTTGAATGAGTTCACGAAATACGATTACAGTGAGCTTAAGGTGAAATAGTGTAACAAAATATAGTCATGTGTTTCACTTGAATTTCGTTGTGACAATGTTGCCATAACGTCCACTACAGCAACAATGAAAATGAATATAGTAATGCAGCGTACTATTAAACTTCTTACTGGCTCTTGACATTTCGTGTGACATCACAATCAGAGGGCAGTGCCTGGATGGATTCTTCTTGGCAATGCCCTGCTTTTTTTGGCTACTGATTCGATTTATTGTTGAATTTGTAAGCGATTTTGTAAGATCAATCAGTGTAATCAATTCTGGTCATAGCACTTTGAGAATTGATAAGCACAGTTTCATTGTATGCAAAGTAGAAATCTGTAAACAAATTATCTGTAGAAAATGTTTCTCTGTTTGCATTCAATTTAAATGATATAATTATTATTTAAAATCGTTCATGATCAATTGAAGCGTCAGATATATTTCATAAATTACTACTCAACTTTTTTTAATTACTTGGACTTGGGATTTCTTCTTAATTTTTGCAGAAATTAACTTTTTTGCCGTGTTTTCAGGAGGCGAAGACAATTGTCCATGCAAGTAAACTCTGTCTCGACCGAGCGAACATCGAAAGAGACGGCTATGTGGTCGTCAACAAGTGCACGGGGGTGGACTCACAGAAGTGGGAGTTTGAGACCTATCTGTAGACTACTGTAATGGACTGTTAGTGTAGCTTTGCTCGGCCACATTCCAACTGAATAGATCTCATGTGACGCGAGGAGAAAGCTAGGCAATGTGCGAGGAATTACCAAGTGCCTGATTTGTATGCGCTCTGTATGATGTGATGGGTGAGATGATATTGACGTCTTGTTTCTGTTGAGACAGTTATGTAAGCGCATGTTCTCAATCGACCTTTTGTTACGATGAACAGTTATCTCTATCCATAAATTATTAATATGTAGATATTTTGTTTTGTTCTGAGATATTTAATGTGTAGGAGTACAGTTTAAATTAATCCGAGTTTGTTTTTTAATTGATATTAGTTGATCTGGAAGAGCAAATTGATGTCTTATTAAGGTGACATGTCAATCAGCTACAGTGATTCATTTAATTCACCAATCAGCTGCAGAGATTCATTTAATTCACCAATCAGCTTTAGTGATTTATTGAGTCGACCAATCGGCTGTAATAATACATTGCTATAATTATGATCACAGCCTTTTTGCCATATTGTTGTTAAACATTTAATGTGTTATTTTTAATAATAGCAAAAACTGGTATGAAAATGACGTTCGTGTGTGTAGTATGTCTTGTGAATAGCTCGTAATGGTAATATGTGGGTTGTGTAGATTTGTACAGGAGTAATGTTTGCACGTGTTTAGCTATGCAAGAAGATCAATGTGGTGTGATATTGATGTTGTGATTGTTGTGTAATCGTTGATCCAAGGAGTCGGGATTTGGTTTGTGGATTGTAAATACTTCTGATGGATCTGTATCAAGACTTGGCAATAATTTTGATATGTGACTATTAATAGGCAAATCTGAATCAGCATTGATATAATTGAAAGAAAGTAGAATAATATTATACTAATAATAAAACATAAAATAATATTAATAATAATAAGCAATAAGTAATGAGTAATATTATACTAATAATGAGGTTTCTTTGGTAAAATTTTCGTGAGATACATTCCTCTTGAATTAGCCCTAGTGTTATTTTTAAACATTGCCAATCTGGACATTAAATGTAATTACATTTAAGATATCTTGCTATAAGAATCATTCTTATTTTGCATATTTATACTAATAATGTGATAAATATTAATTAGATGATATTAAGATAGTGGGTGGCATTACCAGAATTAGACATGTTTGTGTACGAAATGTCAATGGACGGTGTGGAGAGCTAAGATGCTGTATAGAATTGCTGCAAGTGGATGCCAAGGTAGTTACAACGTTTGAGTATGCTGGCTACCAACGGAGATTTGTACTAAATATACACGACATCAGAGCTACGATCGGCGTCATCATCATGACATAGTCAAATCTGATATTACGAATTGTACTGTTGTTCCTGCATTTTTGTTGTGCCAGAATGCATCCTCTGTATTAAATAAATACTTATCACGTAGGTTTTGATGCCAGTTGAAGGCAGTTTCTTTGACTGAACGTGCATATTCGATCGTTTTTTTATGCATAACATGATTATTCCCTAAAGTTGTGAATATATATATTCAGTTATAGAAATGAAGTTAAAATAAAAGAATGAACATTATCAAATGCATTTTGTGTATAGAATTTGTGCATGATGCAGATTGTGATTGTCATATTTATTGTGTACATCTTTGATTAATACATGATGTAGATTGTAGGTAACGGCTCTGTGACTTACAACTTGGTACAAGAGGCAGTTGAAAAGCTTTGTATGTGTAATTGTGTATGCTGCACAGTCATTTCTGCATCAGTTTCGATTTGTTTGTGAAAAGAATGCGGAACGCGATTAGGTTTTTGAAAAGAATGCGGAACGCGATTAGGTCTTTGTTTTAGTCTAGTTTATTGTTTCCTATACTTGCTAACCATGTTATTGAAGTAAGTATGTAAAGAATGTCAGACTGAGTCAATGTCGAGTATGTCTGTTGATACATAGTTACAATGATCAAATTAACCTTTGCGGGGCTGGGGATTACTGAACGATGCCAAACTTTTATGTGCTTGGATAAAACTGGTTAAACAGGGTTTCTTTGTTGTTATTGTTGTCGATCCAGTTCCGGACATTCAGTGGTTACCAACCACGATCTGCCACTCAACTAGCAAGTCAACAACCTTTGCCGGGCTTTCCATGGGTCAATTGTTGTGAGTTTGATACTAATCTTATTGCAGCTGAATAAGTAACAGGGTTCCTTTCCGCTCTTTGCTCGGTGTTCCACGTCTTTTAGTCTGTTTCTTTCATCAAGTTCTTACTTATACGAACTTACTTCTACAGTATATTATCAGATGCAGAATATTACGCTGTGCCTCTGTTCAGTCAAAACAAAACAAGCAGTTAATTATAACAGGTCTAGTTTCATGTATTTATACAGATATGCAAATGTACAATTTCACATGCTATTTTGAAATACTTAAAGGCAACGTGTCTTGATTTGATACACTTTATTCGATTTTTTCTTGAGATTTGTGTACGTTGCAAATGGGTATAGGAATAGTAATGGACTTGAATTGATTAGTGTACAATCCACATAAGTTTATTTAACTAACAAATATTAATTAATTAATAACTAACTAATTTTATTAGTAATCTTTGCTGTGATCTATAATTATTTCTGTGTGTGTCCTGTACATTTTAGGCTTTGTTTTAAACTTGCTAAATCTTTCTACGCAATTTCTTTTTGATAAATTTTGCATTTTTTGTGTATTGTGTGAAGTTATACGGTTTTAAATTCCATTTGAAGCACTTCAAAAAATTTGCGCTGTCGATATCATAGTAGTAGAGAATTGTAGAAACTAAATTGAAGGTAATAGCACTGTCTAGTATTGATTGTAAGTTGACGTGAAGTTTGTAAACGTCTAAAAACTGGTAAAAGTGATTAATCACCCCCCCCCCCAATTTGACCACAATTGACCATAAACCGATTGTAAGAGACCTCGATGAACCGCAGTAGACCTTTGCGGTCTTTTGTGGGTCTATTTGCTGTGGTGTTAGAGTCGTTGTCTGCTTAACGTTTATGAACTTTACGTATGTTTTCTGTGAAGTGGGGATGGTACTATTGATTCAACAAGTATCAGTATAGTATAATGGTACTGGTACAACATAGAATATTGTGCATGTGGTGCGTGGTTTATTGTGCATGTGGTGGATGGAATATAGTGCATGTTAGTGTGCAGGTTGTTGTGCGCCGAAGTGTTGAAGATGATTGCCATTCAAGACGTGGATTAAAGTCTAACATTTAGTTTTGATTAACAATAGGATGTTCAAGATAGGTTCACTTGTGATTATTTGCGTTTAGCTCGTCTCTGTTTAGGACAATTTGTAATGCGAATCTGTCACGTGGTGTTGTTGCGCTATTGATATGACAAACAAATGCTTTCAGCTGCTAAGATGCGTTCACGTTCAGTTGCGGACTTTGTTTGCTCGAAGTAGACTGTAGATTGCGATCTTCACCGACTTCCGGTTGAGTTGTTACGTTTCGTTTTGATTAATATGACATTCCTGTTTTGATGTTCCACCAGCTACAGTGCAGAAATGCATGTAATCATGGCACATGGCTCTGTAATGATTTGTTTTAGAGATGTCGGTAGGATAATGATGGAATAGAATAAAAAAGAATTTCTGGAGTAAAATGACGAAGTGTGTAATACCATGTATTTTGTTTTATTGATGTGATCTGGTTTCTGGTATTGTTGCATGCATGCAACATGAATATGGATAGTTGTGTTGTATGATTATATTTGTACATAGGAGTCAATGCTGTAGTAATAAAGGCTCTTCTTCAAATATGAATATGTATGCATATGTGCGTGCATGTAAGCATGCATTTAATAATTCCAGCATGTATGCATGCAGTATAGCTGGCAGAAAATCTGCACCTTACAGTTGTTATATTTTGTTGTTATTTGTTATATTTGCATATTCTTTATTAAATGGTTGTTTGGGGCCGAACTTGTTAAAAGACATACAAACAGCTTAATTTTGTTACTCCGTGTGTTTGAACAATTTGGTTAATTGGCCTTTACTGTTAGCTGTTATTGCTGGTTTTTTTCTACTCTACTATTTATACAAATATAAAGCTATAGCAGCAAAACAGGTGAATAATAGTCATAGTATGATAGATCTTTATTTTGTGTCTGTTAGCCCTATGCTAAATAAAGAAAATGCCATACTGGACGATGAATGAGTATGACAATGATGATGTTGTCACTTGCGTATGTATGTATAATTTCCTTTGCATACATTTGTTTGCCCTCCCTGGCAATCCGAGGTCCAATTCATTGTCTAGACTACATTCCCTAGAAGGATTAAAGTGTTCAAAATGAAAAAAAATGCAAATGCATTGAACTATGAAAAGTAATCTGAAAATTTTCAATCAGAGACTTGTTTGATCACAAAATCAGGAAAGTTTCTAAAACAGGGCGATTAAAAAATTGGAGTCACGTTGGCTTTTACCTCGATCTGCCTGGATTCTATTATATTCGGCGCAGTAAACTTCTGTCAATTGGTTTATCCAATAGTGATTCTGTGGATAATATGATGCTTGGATCTGTATATACTTTTGTAAACATTCTGTTTACAAGTATAAAACTGAATTAACTTCGCCGAGTTGTTGTTCATTCTGAAACTCGAGAGTCAATTGAGTAGTGCAGATAGTGGCTGATACAGCGCTAAGCTTGTAAAAGATTAGAAAATGAACTAAATATAACTACATCAAGTTTTTAAGCTTTGAAGTCTACAGGATTCTGAAGTATTCAGCCTACAGTGACATGTGTGTTGCTTTGATGCGGCACACAGCTTGAGAGAAATAAGCTTTATGGTTTACTGAAAGAGGAATAGGCTTCATGATTTACTGAAAGAGAAATAAGTTTCATGATTTACTGAAAGAGAAATAAGCTTCATGATTTACTGAAAGAGAAATAAGCTTCATGATTTACTGAAGGAGAAACATGCTTCATGATTTACTTGTGCAGGTTGCAGCTTTGGTTCACTAAGAATTTTTGGATTCACTGATTTGTTTAACATGCTAAATTTTAGCAGCTTGAAATTAATATGTTTAATGACCATCTAAAATGTTTGACAGTTAAGATGTAATTTGTTCTAAATCATATGAAATATAATAATATAATTTTTATTATGTGCATCTCTCGCTATTTGTATATTTGCACTGCTGCACCAAATTGTTGTCTCCCTGTTGCCAATGTACTTTCAGTTTTTTTTCTACTAGAGTTTTTCTGAGTAAAATCATCAATCGAAGCATATCATTGACTTTTGTAATTTAACAAAAATTGAAACTTAACTAATTTCTGGGTTATTGTTAATCTCTAAAAATACCCCCCATTTAAAGATTTTGTGGTGCAAGTGGCAGCTGTAACCTAGGATTGTCTCTTGAAATACAAGCACTACATGCTAAAAACTGATGACGGCGGGTCGTATTGTGGCCAATGATATTATATAATGTCATTGCTGTTTCTTCATTATTGGTTGTATCTCTGATGTTATCATAAAGTAGCAATATTTCTTTCTACGTTTATCATATTATACAAAGGCAGTTTTACATTGTTGAAATATGTGCCACGAGTTATTTCATGTACTGAAGTCTGAATCGAATGTAGAAGTTTAGTTTTGGGGTTTTATTCGGTGCAATTTTTCCTACAAGCAGTGATGGGGAAGTGAAAATGCATTACTATAAAAAAAAATCCTTTGGGGATTTGAACTCCGTAAAACTCCCCCTCCCCATCCCTTAAATGCGGCCCTGCCAAGAGGTTTGGTCCAAAAATGAACAACATGAACACCGTGTTGACAACAGGTTGTACAGTAAATGTTTCTGTTCTCAGTTTTAACTTCAAGATTGCAAATTGTGGCAAAATACTCTTATCAATCCTGCAATCTGCCAGCAAGAACTTGTATACAGTTGCATGGTTTTCGGAGAGGGACTAAATTGATCCTTTATTGGGATGTATCGTGTACATTCCAATTCACGGTTAGATATCTTAGAGATATTTGAGGAAATTAGACTGAAGAAATACGGTGAATGTAGAGAACCTGTAATGTATCATTGACATATAATTTAACAATTATCTATAACTTGCGTTTTGTTTCCTATATTCGGATGATTTCAATTCTTCGGCACTAGAAAATGCAGCAAATGATGCGTTGGCCAGGTTTACGCTGTGTTATGAATTTTATTATTTAGAAATTTTGCTATGCTTGACAAATTTTTTGCTTATTTTATTAACAAAATATATAAGCGTTTGTATATTATGTTTATGTGAATCGTGTAGATTTAGCACATAGATATTAACTTTTGTATATAATATACAAGTTTGATGTAAATTAGAAGTGTTATAAGGATGAATAATTAAAAGTTAAAGGCTTACCGCATTGCAATCGAAGGCATTGAATAACCTGACAGTATAAGATTAACATATGAATGATGTTCTTAAATACTGTTGCCTTTCTCTTCAGCATATCAGGGCAACTGATTAAATGCACAGTTTCCATGACAACTGATTAGTTTGCACAGCTACCCCGATTAGTGTGCAATGCTACCTAGCCAACTCATCAGTTTCCATGGCAACTGATGGATATGCACTGTTACCAAGGTAACTGATTAGTGTGTATATTTACCTATTGATTAGTTTGCATAGTTACCGTAGTAACTGATTAGTCTGCACATGTTACCATAGAAACTACAGTTTGTTTCGTGCCTTATAGTGTATCATGTTCAGATTTGTGTAATTTATTTGTGTGTGGATGATATTATTTGTATGTACCATATACAAATCTCAGTATATTATAACTTCCTATACTTTGGAATAATCAAAATAATAATAATTATATTCATCGTTATAATCGTTACAGTCACGCATTTCCACCAATGCTAAGTCCAATATACAGATTTCAGAATTTGACAGAGGTCTGGAGCTTCCACATTATGATTTAGCAGTTCAATTGCAACGCTTATCAGTCATATGCACGTGTTGCCATCGTCAAGCCATCATTCAACTTTATTAGCCTATAAGGTAAACAATGTACGGGAAGGACCTTTGGCCGCCCACCCGTGCTCATCTGGCCTAGTGGATCGGTGGTTAAAGTCATGCGTAGTAATTCGCAAGACAAATAACCATCGCCAGGACCTGTCTTCGGACAGGGCACTATCATCATCATCATCATCAAGGTAAACAATATGTTTGTATGGGATTGTTTCTTGGAAAAATATAGGCTAACTTTTCTACTTAGAACATGTAATAAAGAATGTATGGCGGATGTTTATAAATAAAAATAGAAATAATTTTGTGAAACATTCTAGCATTTTAAGCTATTTATGCATTGTAAGTTAGTCTAGTCAAGTTTTAATTATATAAAGAAGCTGAAATTTTTGTACCGTTTTACTTTTCACGGCACCGTTTTTAAAATGTTAATGTTGTAAAAGATATTTCAATTGCGTGCCATTTACCAGTGATGTTTAGTCTTGGCCTTGGCCTTAAGGAGTCCTCATGACCGATTTTCAATTTCTTGGCATTTTCCTCGTCCTTGGCCTTTAGGGTCGTAGTCTTGATAACACTGAATTTAACTTATAACATTTTTACATTATTAACCAAAAATATTCTTTTATGAAAAAAGACAAATGCATTGATTTATGTTTTTTAACTTGCTAAAGTGAAGTAAAGAAGCGAACAGCACTCGCATGCAGTACAGTATTTACATGAAATCTGATCTCTCACTAATCAGTAGCTTGCCTTCGCTCGTTGCGCTAAGGACAGTTGAGAAAACTCGGTCAGCGGATCCTGTTTCTTTGTAACTATTATTTGTTCAACATGATCATCTGTTTTAGTAGTTTTTGCATCAAATTCTACATCAGCTGCTTTCCTCTGCTGCTGCTGCTGCTGCTGCTGAAGCAGCTGCTGTTGTAGCAGCTGCGGCTGTTGCTGCCGCGCTGGTGGTTCATGCAGCTGTGCCTCCACTACTTGGCATTGCTGTTGTTGCTGCAGCTGCTGTTGCTGTTGTTTCTGCTGCTGATCTTCCCTTTGCTGTAGTGGATGATCCAGCTGCGGTTCTACTTGCTGCAAGGCAGTCTTGCTATCTTCCTCTATCGGCATTGGGTGGCCATTGATAGTTTTTGATATAAGTTGTTCTCCTTCTAAAACCGTTACCGTTTCTATTCCGTGCTCGATCACCCTAAAACATATGAGAATAAAAATTGCTCTTAGATTTGTGTTTATTTTTACGACTAACTATATGCTAATTAATTTACATCCAATAAGTAATCTTAATTAATTTTTTCAACATAGCACACGGCAGAAACGAAACTTACTATAGCAATAATAATGCATTAACTAGCCATTTTAGTAATAAACCACGTTTCAGAAATAAACTACAGTTAACGACATGGTTTATTTGTCCTAAGTCTTTCAGATACAGGACGATACGATGTTGCAAACATACGCCTACATAATCATCATTCAATGTGGACTTTTGTCTGGAATTGAAAAGTTACTTACTTTCTGGTAACCAGCTTGATTCCGTTGTGAAGTCTTGTTGAGGTCGTCACGTGCCTTATGGAACCTGATGACGTAGGACTCGTCGGACCGCCATTGTAACTAGCATAGGAATAAAGAAAAACAACCAAATCATTCAATATCTTCCCTTATAGTTCTGGTTCAATGATATTTAGGGCTAAATTTTAATGTTTTTAAAAGGTTTGTTTATGGATAAGTTAGATTGTATCAAAACAGCACTCTGTTACTTCCTACCTGAATGCAAACAATTAAATAATTTACTTTCCGCTTTACTTTAGAATTAAAAAGATTCTGCTGAAATTTAGCTCTCCAACTGCAGGAGAAATGTGTAATAGAAATACAAATTATACAGAAAAAGTTCAAAACCAAAATGTACCAAAAATTATTTAATTTCACTCTGATTCAGTTTGTTCAAAGCTTAATCGATTAATTTTACTTTACATTTTCAAAGATTTCTTTACAATATTAGAAATGTAAATTCTTTATATTATGCCCAAGATTTCATTTCAGACGGGTTTTGACTTCCAAAATGTTGTTAACGACTTTCCATTCCAAAGTTCTCATTTGGAGGGGGGGGGGGTGACGTTCCAAAAATGCTAACGATATTTTGAGAGAACGTCCTAAATCAAAATTTTCCGACAAATTCTCGCTTCGGGGATTCGAACCCGTAGCCCCTTAAATACGGTCCAGGTTTACAATAAGTACGTTGAACTGAACGAACCTATGGCCGTTGGCTCCTTCTTTGCCGTTGGTTCCATTTAGACCCGCTAAGCTGAAACTGCCGTAAGTTTTCCCTTCAAATCCCGGAGTGAGGCGAAGCCCCGCACCAAATCCCGATCCCACTATTCCGCTCGTTCCGCAGACGACAAATCCCGGTAACGTCTGGTCAAAGTCGTGGGGGATTCCCGTGCACCTGGATTCTTCTATATTACCTGTAGTGCCAATAATACTATTACTAGTATTATAAAATAGTGTATAATTAATTTGCGAAGACAAAGTGCGAAGAATCAGTGCAAACTAATAGTGCAAAAAGTTAGTGCATCCAAATAGTGTCGAGAATTAGTGCACGCAAATAGTGTCAAGATGCAGTTCGAAGCAAACTGTCCAGAATTCTTCCGCACAAAGTGTCAACAAATAGTGACAATAAGTAGTAGTGCAAATAAATAGTACTTATAGTATCGGTAGGCATTGCTAACAGATTCAATAATGACGATTAAATAGTGCCACAAAGGTTCCAACAACTATTTAAAAAATATGCAAACATAAAAACCATAAACTTTACATCGGTAAAAACAAAACTGAACAAATGTATAAGGATCATTTATGACAGCGTTATCTACTCACGACTAAGTTTGTAATCCATAGCATTTGACCAATGTTTCTATTCTTTACCCTAGAAAAATAAATGCTGCATAAAGGCCGCAGTGGTACGTATAGTATCGTAGGCATTGCTGAACAGATTGAACAATGACGATTAAATAGTGCCACAAATATGCTACATATGACACAAATATGCCATATTAAATAGTGCCACAAACAAGGTTAACTTAGAATATTTAAAATCATGCTATGACTTAAATCAGATGATGTTCATATGATATCAATAATTGAATATCTATCAAATTATTCATAGAAATGATAGAATAGAATATTCACATATGATTTTCAACCCTAGTCCTACCTCGGAGCTGTAAAAAGGTAA
Source organism: Buchholzia appendiculata (assembly GCA_034694885.1). NCBI lineage: Eukaryota > Metazoa > Annelida > Clitellata > Enchytraeida > Enchytraeidae > Buchholzia > Buchholzia appendiculata. The sequence goes on along the minus strand of JAQFYQ010001582.1, from coordinate 1,599 downwards.
CAACCCCGTTGAATACCTGAATCAGTTGAAAACGCTTCAATAAAAGGCTCCCGTCCGCCGAAGAATTCGCGAAACACATCGTTGGCATCTCTGAACGTCACCGCCGAGCTGTTCGATTTCCTGTCTCCAGCAGCTCCAGTTGCAGCGGCTTTGTTCTTGGACGAGGCGGCGGTGGCGGTGGTGTGAAAAGTAAGTTGATCTCGGAAGGTCGTTCCCGATAGAGGGTCGCGGAATGTAAATCTCGGATCGTTAAGGCCGTTAGATGTCGCATCAGGCCGTAGACAGTAGCGTTGTCTGTCAAACGCTTCTCGATGTACAGCTGCAATACAGATACAACTAGTTTTAGTACCCACAGTTGCACTAAATATACATTTTCGCAAGTATGATTTACAATTTTGAGAGACTTCAATCGTCAAAGCTAGGAGCCTAGTAGGATTTGTTCCAACACGTAATGATCTCAATTGTGGTCTCAACTTTGAGACAACACATGACCGACCCCATGTTGATGATCTCTATCAACATCAAGTATTCAAATATAATGTAAATCAATCAGATTTGAGCTGTAGTTGTTATGAACATTTTCCTCCACTGGAGACTCCAGAAGTCTCTGCAAGTTCTGAGTCTCTCAGACTCTCACCAATGTTTGCACAATATGCTATGCATCGAATCCTGAAGTCCTGCGCCTCTGGCACTCTCTGCACTGCACTAATAGTCGACTTTATACAGCAACAGGAAGCGCCTGCAGCCAGGCGTGTCGTATGGACCGTTGGTCGGTGAAGCGTGACGACTCATCACGTCACGTAGCATCCTGTGAGTCACGTGTTTTCCTGCGTCACGTGACTTCCTCTGCGTCACGTCCTTTTTCTGACAACAATTAGAGTGTGGACTGTGCACGCACAGGTGAGCAGCTACCACGGTCAAAGCAGATAATAAAATAAATCAATGACACGCAGAGGAAGTCACGTGAGTATGCAAGCACAAACTACCAACAAGAGCTATTACACAATAGACTATTTCTTCAATTATTGATTCAATCATTTATTCAATCATTGATTCAATCATTGATTCAATCATTGATTCAATCATCATCATGACATATTTTTTGTGTCGTACTGTTATGGTCTTCATTAACTGTATGTCTTCCATCGCGTGTCTACTCTTCTACAAGATGACTGACGTCAGAAAAAAACAAAATCTAATCAACTCTCTGAAATATAAACACATTGTAATACTTGATACAGCAACAGTACTTCAACAATGTCTTCAACAATACGTCGAGCAGCTACAATACTTCAACAATACGTCACGCAGCTGCCCGCAAAGTTCAAAGCGTCACGATGAATCTGACGCCGTACGATCGATACAAGCGCCGTGTACTGGGCGACTCTCGTGACTTCATCTCACATGACACAAGCAATACGTCGACACAACGCACGCGTAATGAACTCGAGTCTCAATGCTTAGGTTCAAATCCATACATACCAACCTACCTCACATATGCACGCATTCACACACACATACAAACTGCATGCATATATTATCATCTTCGCTCACATACACGTACACGCATCTGTTCACACACACACACACACACACACA